>OMPJ01021140.1:0-37561 GCA_900312935.1 Carapus acus
CCTATACCAATATTACATTTTTATGCTAATATCGGGCCAATAATATCGGTTGGCCGATATTATCGGACATCTCTAATATATATATATATATATATACTGTATATATATATATATATATACCTGTATATGGCCACTTTATAAGGTACACCTGTCCAACTGCTTGTTAACGCAAATTTCTGATCAGCCAATCACATGACAGCAACTCAAAGCATTAAGGCATGTAGACATGGTCAAGACAATCTGCTGCAGTTCACACGGAGCATCAGAATGGGGAAGAAAGGTGATTTACAGTAAGTGACTTCAAACATGGCATGGTTGTTGGTGCCAGATGAACTGGTCCGGGTATTTCAGAAATTGCTGATCTACTAGGATTTTCACGCACAACCATCTCTAGGGTCTACAAAGCATGGTCTGAAAAAGAGGAAATATCCACTGAGCGGCAGCTCTGTGGGCACAAATGCCTTGTTGATGCCAGAGGTCAGAGGAGAATGGCCAAACTGGTTTTAGCTGATAGAAAAGAAACAGTGACTCAGATAATCACTCGTTACAACCGAGGGATGAAGAAGAGCAGCTATGAACTCACAACAGGTCAAACCTTGAGGTGGATGGGCCTTCAGCAGCAGAAGACCACACCGGGTGCCACTCCTGTCAGCTAAGAACAAGAAACTGTGGCTACATTTCGCAAAGGCTCACCAAAATTGGACAACAGAGGATTTGAAAAACATTGCCTGGTCTGATGAGTCTCAATTTCAGCTGCGACATTTGGATGGTAGGGTCAGAATATGGCGTCTACAACATGAAAGCAGGCATCCATCCTGCCTTGTATCAACGGTTCAGGCTGCTAGTGGTGGTGTAATGGTGTGGGGGATATTTTCTTGGCACATTTTTGGCCCCTTATTACTAACTAAGCATCGTGTCAACGCCACAGCCTACTTGAGTATTGTTGCTGACCATGTCCATCCCTTTTTAACCACAGTGTACCCATCTTTTAATGGCTACTTCCAGCAGGATAACGCGCCATGTCACAAAGCACGAATCATCTCAGACTGGTTTCTCGAACATGACAGTGAGTTCACTGTACACAAATGGCCTCCCCAGTCACCAGACCGCAATCCAATCAAGCACCTCTAGGATGTGGTGGAACATGAGATTTGCATCATGGATGTACAGCCGACATATCTGCAGCAACTGCGTGATGCTATTGAGTGAATATGGCCCAAACCCTGAGGAATGTTTCTAGTACCTTGTTGAATCTATGCCTTGAAGGATTAAGGCAGTTCTGGGGGCAAAAGGGTGTCCAACCCGGTACTTGCAAGGTGGACCTAATAAGTGGCCTGTGAGTGTATATACAGATCCCTTTCTCTCTGTAGTATGCTAATTGGTTTTGTTGGTCCTTATTCCAGATCATTCATTTCGAGTATATTCTTCATCAAGTGGATTGATTGCGTTACAAAAATCTCATCACAACAAATGTGACAAGTAAATTTTCGGAGGAAATCATGCGTACTTATGAAATGTAGCTAAACAGGAATTACCAGACAAAAAATGGGAAAATGTTGATCACAAAATATTCATTTTCAATGAAATCGTCAGCTCTCCTACCCACATGCTTAGTGTTACCATCTCGCTGTCAGTTAAAACATACAGTGTAGAGACCTAGAGACTGTTTTTTACTCAGGTAAAGCTTGGAACATTATAGTTGCAAATGGCAAAGTGATTTGTGCCTTCACCATAGGTTAATAAGACGAAGAATTCTAACACTAAGAAAAATGAAGAGGGAAGGGATGTCAGAATGACAAAATGGCCATTGAGCCTAGAAATACATCTGAGATTGAATGCATATTCTAAGAATCAAATTTCAAATTCTATTCATCCGCTCAAGCCATTTTCACGTTTGTTAATGTGCACTGTTACAAACATGTGCATGTTGCATTAACTAATTAATTAATTCAACTTTGGGAAATGTCACTCGTGTTTGCAGAGGCAGGGGGAGGAAGATGTTCAGCTACATACACTCATCAATTATCACAGACTTCTGCTGCAACAATCGCCAAATTTACAGAGTCATTAGAATTGAAACAACAAAAAGTCAACTTCGAGCAATCGTAGTGACGACTGCTACTAAAATAAATGCTGCGGGTTTCCAGATGAATGTGTTATCCAACTATGAGGTGGCAAGCGGACACTCACAGTATTCTTCATCGTACTCTGCTCTAGTCTATTTATTGTAATGGGTAATAAACACATTTACCAAGACTTGACGAGAAGAGGTTGAATGTTACAGTGATGTTATCTTGTGTACGCCATTGTTGAATATCAATTATCTGCCTCCTGGATTCTTCCCACTGGTGGTGTTCTAAGACTTGTCTGTGTGGGAGGAGGCCCGGGGGCAGACCCAGGACACGTTAGCCAGGGGAACACCTTGGGATTCTCTCATATAAGCTGGTGGAAGTGGCTGTTGCCCCGATTACCAGGATCGGTGATCAGGTAATCGTTAACCCTAACCCGAAACCCTAACCCAAAACCCTAACCCGAAACCCTAACCCTCAACAGATGACAATGATAACAAGACCTCACTCAAGAAACCAAGATCTACAAGCAGGATTTGAAGTGATCCACCATGGGCTCAAAACACCCTGAACCATTGCGTCACACTGATTAAAGCTTAAAACTTCCACTTCTGTAGGCATGGGCTGTGACGAAACGGACAGAGGACTCAAAGTTGAAGCTAAATGTTTGCTTTGACTGTTGCACTATATACCTGTTTTTGCGGGGACATGTGTCTGCAGACCAAGACCCTCTTGGCACACAACAACTGTAAACCTTTGCTCAGCCCAAACCTAATCAAGTGTTATGCCAAGAAGGAGGCCTTGCACTGTGGGGACTGAACCTGTGCAGGAGGGCAAGGAGCAAGCCGAGAGTAGATGATCTACAATCCAAGGCCAAAAACACGTTCTCAGCCAAGGATCCTCGGGCAGTTTGTGACATCACAAAGTACAGGAGACCATTGTGTCACAACTGTTTTAAGCGTGTAGCTGAGGGATGCCCCGTCTCTCCTACGTAAGGTTTATGGCCGGTGGAACAGAAAATAAAATATATTATGTCAGTTGTATTGAGAGAGAAAGGTTCAGAATTGGGAAAAGAGAAGGAAGTGTGGCAGGGTGTGTTTCGTATAACTTTTTGGAATGATTTTTTTTTCTTTTTCAATTTTTTGAAGAGATTGGAATGGGTGTGTGATTTGTGAAAGCAGAGTGGATGAGGAAGCGATGGAGGTTACAGTTTTTATGGAAAGCTGAGGAATCCTGTATTGCTGAAAGGAAGGAAAAGACGGTTACAGTTAGTGGAAGTTACCTTTAATTGTCCTGTGCAGGCCTAAAACATGGGTGTAGAAGGTAGAGATGAAAGGTAGGACGCGGATGGTATGGCGACCGTCCAGTCCCCACAGCAGGGAGGACTGGGGCTTAGGGGGAGCTACCACGATCCTGTTTCGAGAGGGAGAGAGGAGGAGTCCGTGAGAGGGGGGGGGGGGGGGAGGATGAGCAGAAAGTGACAGGGAGCAAGAGAGGCAAAGGTGTTTGATTTTATGCGGTGTTGAAACCTTTTGGAATAGCCCCTGGTCAAGAGAGCCTGAGAGAGAATGTGGTGGCATAGTGAAAACCGGAGAGGTGTGAGGAGATGCAGACAAACCGCTACCGACTTTTCATCCTGCGTGGGACTTCATCAGGTGTCTGAGCAAGCATGGGTTAGGTAGGGTGTTGACTCGCCTGGCGAAAAGTGCACTCTCTGCACCTGCTAATCAAACAACGTGCTCTACCTGAAGACCCAAACAGTTTCCACCAAAGGTTTTAGAAGCAACCATTCTCACCTCCAACTTGCACAAAAGACCTACTACCCACAGCCAATACCCTCCCCTCTGACCCTTAACCTGCACCACTGATCAGAAACCATCATCACCAGAATTGATTACAGGCCAATTGCCCTGACGTATGTGATCGTGATGGTGAGCCACCTGAAGAGACAGCAAACCTCTTGCTTAGCTCCCTGCAGTATTCCTGGTAGGCCGGCAGATGATGCCGTCAACATTGGACAGCACTGCATCCCTCCGACACCCGCTTTGGTGGATTCAACACCTGTTTGTGGATTCGCATTCAGAACGATCGTCCTAGAGATCCGCGAGCAGAGGCTGTCCCAGCTCTCAGCACGTGCTTCCTCCTGTCAATGGAAAACTAACCGACAAACAGTGGGGCAAAGTCAGGCTTAAGCTGCACAATCAACATACAGACTGTCAGCACAGGTACTTCGAAGGTTGTGTTCTCTCCCTGCTGCTTCTCTTCATGTAAAGCAAAAGCTGTATCTTAGGGGACACCTCTCGTTCCTTGAAACTCTTTGGGTTCACTGACAACACCACAATTGTCACCTTACTGTGGAACAGTGAGGACTCAGATTATAGGCAAGTTGTTGGTTCACTGGGGTAGTCAGAGCCACGGTCTGGCTGATTCTGGTCAAAATCGAAGATTCGTGGACGTTACACTCCTCACCATCTTCAACTACCCTGTTTACATGGAGGAAGCCGTCTGATGTGTGTGATCTACTCCTTTGCAAGACATGAACCATTGCCTCCCACATAGAGGATAGGGTTAGGGGTCATGCTGAAACTGAGGCCTCCAGACAACATCGGGGGAAGGCCCTAAAGAGGTCTTCTTCCTTCGACAACTCCGGAGGTTCAACCTGCCTGATAGTGATCACTTTACACACCACCAACAACTGACTCCAGTCAGTCTAGAATAGAGGGAGTGGTCACATCGACAAAGACATCTTCATTGACCCCTGATATCCGAGTCGCAGTATATTCAAACTTTCTCTGGTCTGGTAAGTGCTAAAAAGCAGTGTTTGGCAAAACCACCCTTCTCAAAGACAGTTTCCTCCCTCAGGCTATAGCTTGGATAAACTCCTGATTGTCAGTGTACACAGTTAACATGAAACCTCTATTTGCACAGTCATGCACCATCACACTTTTGATTTTTGCCATTTGCACTATTTTTGTTTTGGGACTGGTGTTGCCCACTGTCATCTTCTGTAATTGCTTTGCTGGACTCTTTTCAACGCTGTATCTGACAGGTTTTTCTCATCATCTGCGGTGACTGAGACTAAATTTCATTTTTGGTCACAAAGCTGGTTGTGACTCCGATTCTGATAACTATTTTCCATTGCATGGTAAGAAATAAGCCAAAGTGGCCCTGCAAATTTCTCTGTAATTTTTTGTAGTTTCAGGTGGAGAACAGCAAATGTCAACTTTGCATTCACAAGGATTCTGTGAGTATTCTTCGCCAAAATATGACCGATGAAACTCAGAAATGAAAATTGTTTACAGGTTCATGATGTTTGGCATTCACTCTTCTGACACCCATGGGTGTCAGGTAACAGGTAGGAATCATAGCTCAAACTGAGGGATATCTAATACTAAAGAACATCAAGCAAAAAAAAATAAAAAATCTGAGAACAGAAAACAGGCAGGGTTGAGTATCAACCAACATCCTTCAGGATGCGGAACGACATTCACAAGGTGTTGGTGAGATACAAGCTTAAATACATGAGCAAACAAACTAAAAATGGAAAACAAGCGTGTGAGCCCTGATTGACAGACTGCTTAACAAAAAGTCAAAGTTCCCAAAAGAGCATGGGCGTGGCTTAGAGCACAAGCATCCAGAGGACAGATCAACTTGACTCCAGCAGGGGTCGACAAGAAACAGTCTCCCCCGGCAGCTTCAATGCTTCCAAAGGCGTCGATTTGGAATTTCCAAAATACCTGGAGCATACAATGTAAAGGGGATGTATTGTACAGAGAGCATTCACACCCATCACGCTGAGCGAAGATTAGCTCACCCAAAGTGGAGAGGTCTCAAAAGTTTGGCTCAGGCTGAGTGCAGTGACAGCAGGTGAAAGAGAGGAGCAAATGCTGCGTGAGCGGAATAACACTGAGCCACGGCAATTAGAAAGCCCCACTTCTTAGGTCTATTTGACATCAAAGAGAATAAGACAGGTCTGAGCCACATTTCTGTATTTTATCACGGCTTTTCTGACCTCTCACCGCTACATCCACAATGCATTGCACTAATTATATTTTCTGAGTTCAAAAAGCCGATGGGCAGGCAGAGCATTCCCCAAACAACCTTTGCCATTTTTGCAAATACAAAAATGTAAACTACCACTGACCCTTTGGGTGCAGCTGCAGCTTTTGACATTAATTTCAGCGAATCAAGCAGGAAAGCAAGGTCAAAGGAAATCCCTGCGCTCAGAAATAGGGATATTACAAGACTGACCAAAGGGAGGCAATGGGAATGCTTGCAACTGAAGTAACCACGGGATGAGGCAGCAACAAACAAGTCAGGCAGTGTCTGACCCGAATTTTGCTGTAAAGTCTGTTTGTAAAGTAGTTGTTATTGCTCCATGCTCTTCTCTGACAACTGAGATTTTTCTCCGATTTTTCTGACCAGCTCTGTGAATGTGATATCACATTTAAGTTACACAATTTACGAAAAAGTGGTAAGTTCACAGTTTGTGGTCTATGTATATTTTTCTTTATCTCTATACAGTATCTCTACAGATACAGTATCTCGATACACACAGTATCTGTATATCTAGATAGATAGATAGATAGATAGATAGATAGATAGATAGATAGATAGATAGATAGATAGATAGATAAATGTCATACAGTGTATATATACATACCCACAGTATATGCATACATACATACATTCATACAGATAGTGTGTGCAAGAAACCAGTATAGATTCTGTTATGTATAGTGGTTTCTGCCATCTTAAAATTCCTTCTTGATCTACTTCTCCATTTTCTGTCCCCTTCACTATTAGTGTTTTAACACCACAGGAAAGAGGCTTCATTGAAATGCAATGAAAACTGCAAAGAGGAGGCAAAGTTAACTAATGGGCTCAAATTTTCAAACGAATACTAGATTAAAGTCAATTGAATCTCCCATTGGGTTTTGACTGAAACCCTTTGAAAAGAGGCCCCACAGTGGGTTTCACAGATGAAAAATAAGGCTTGTTCTAAAATATTAATAATATTTTATACCCTCATTATGGGAAGCAATAACATTTGTTCAAAAACTTACTTTCTTTACCTTGAGGTGATTCATGAGCCAAAGCCATTACGGTGGTGTTCACCTCGTCCTCACATGGAGGAGCAGATGTACCCCATTGAGACATCACAGAGAGAAATTTCATTGCGAATAGACTTGATTGATGCTCCATAAAAGGCTCCACATTGTTGCTCATCTACCGTAATTGTTTCTCTGTTTTTTGAGCAATGATTCAGATAAAACTGATGAAAGGGAACACATTCTTTGACACTATTACTGGTATTGATGCTATGAAGACAAAGTGGTAAAAAACGTAGACACAAGAGTGACAGGCAGAAGTGTGGAGGAACAAAACAAAAGTAGGAGAAGGGAGAGGAAGGAAGTGAAGAGAGTGCGTTGTCTGAATGAACACCATAGAGACTGAACCACCATTCCTCTAAGGACACATTTTTCCTTTCTTTGCGCTTCTACTTAAGAAGCAGACACAGCACACTCTGCATCAACTGTGATGGCCTACTTTTTCAAGTTGATATACCATGAATTAAATATATTTTACAATACATGCACATACTTCTATAAATGAAGAGTGAATTATAAATGAACATTAGGTAAAGTTGCTCTCATTTCTTCCACAATAGGCAACAACACACATAGACACACTTGTGCTCTGTCTCTCTTCTGAGGATTTAAATGTGTGAAAATCCATATTGGAGCCTGAAACAAAGTGTACTGGGCCCACAGGAGAGACAGGAGGAAGATCTGAAAACTCTACTACTGTCATGGGCTAGAAGTCATTAAAAATATCACGACTGGCCTAATTAAAATGGGACATCTGGTCTCTCCTCACAGAATGTATAGCAGCAGTGTGGAAGTAACTGCTATGACAAGTTGAAAGGTGTCACACATTTCACTGATTGTCAATCAACAAGGGAGTTGCGAGCCTTGTTCATCATAATCTGGCAAGTGTTTTGTGAACATAGCAAGAAAGAGACTGGACCAACTGCAGTACCAACCAAGTAAAAATAAAGGCTTTTGCTTTCCAGCGTAGTTTCTTTTTTGTCATTGTGTATAAGTTGGATAAAACTACATTATGCCGTTGATGCTACCAGTCTCTGGCTTTAGTCTGCTCAGCCACATTTGGCCATTTTACGCCAAATATGCATAGGATTTGGAAATGGTGACAGCCAACGGGCCGAGCCTTCATGCTGCAATATTTCATTCTGTGTACACCTTGGCAGACTTCTATTGTCATTCAAGTGTGCACAAAGTCTATGAAATATCCACAAAACCAGTGCATACAATCATATAGCATATTACCATCTAAGAACTGCTTACACTGCTTTTGATGACTGCTTGTTTTTGGTTGTTTCCTTATTACAATGTTTGGTCTGTCTGCTTGGAGTGGCAGTGGCTCAGTCTGCAGGAACTTCCTCTGGGGACTGGTTGGTGGAAGGTTCAAGTGCCAGCTCAGACTGAAAGAATGGAGGACAGGTTGGTGGCTGGAGGGATTCCACTTTGTCTTCTAAGCACTGCCATGGTGCCCTTGAGCAAGGCACCTAACCGAAACACCATTCAGGGCACAACCCCTGCGTGCAGCCCCTACACCCTGTAATACTTCCCCTACTGCATGAGGTGGTTACTGCGATTGCACGTGTTCATTTGCATGTGTGCATGTTATTTCATGTATGTATTTGAAAAAATACCAACCCTCATACCACACGGCGACACTTTCTTGGTGGTAGCAGGAGTTTTCTGACGTGACCCTAGAAAGTGTCATCGACAATAATAATGTCAAAACGACCAAATCTCTCTGAGGCCTGGGGAAAGAAAGAGGCCGTTGGAAGAAAAGTTATAGCGTCATTTGTCTGTTACAGAACAATGCTAATTTTAAGCCTAACAAAGTCTGCTTATCAGTAAATAGCATTGGCAGCTTTGCCAATGAATAAATCACATGTTGTCAGAAATGTTATGGGGAGCAATAGAAAATAGTAATGCCAGAAACTAACATTTCCTAGGAAATTTTTTGACCTATTGGGGTTGCCAGAATTCTGTATGTGCATGTGCAGTGCATTCGGTGATGATTTTGGGTGCAATGAATTCTGGGTAATTATTTTCTGGATACACCACAGAAAATGTCAAAGGTTTTCAGTTTCTTCTGTTGATTGATGGCAGGATATACGGCAATGTCAGGGCGGGGGAAGGGGAGGGGTTGAGGTTGGGTTAGGGCTTGGATGCTTGAATGCATCAATTTATTGCTACTCATACAAACTATTTCAATGTAAGCATGCTTTATTTTGTGTCCCGTGCATGGAAACACATTTTTACCCATTAAAAAAAAGATTCTCATTGGAACTAAAGCATGAAAATAATTGGAGCCCAAGGGGTAATATTTGCTCCCCTGAAATAATAATTATTCCTCTTTTCTTTGTGTGCTAACAGAGGGGCACAGGGGAGGTAAGGAACCAAGCCTTGTGTTTCTGTCAATAGGTGTGTGCATGCTATAAGTAGCGCCATGCCTCACTGTTTACGAGAATATGTTTGACATGGACCCATTTCTCCGTAGATTCATTGGAGGAGGCTAACGTATCAAACAGCAAATTTATTATATGAGAAATACAAGGTTGAAGTTAGACTTTGCAGTTGCAATCTCATATTTCATGGTGAATATGGCAAAATGATTTGACAGACATTTATCTCCCCCTTGGACTCGGTGTTAAATGCAGATTTTCCTCAGTCGATGTTTTATTTGCAGAAATAACTGCGCGCAGAGGTACCACTTGCCAATGCGGGCAGCTGGCCAGAGCCCCCAAGCCAGCAGGGGGCCCCCAAGGGCTGACCAAGTCGTAACCAGTGGTGCAAGGCAAGGTGTAAAGTTTGTGATAGGAGTAGGGACCCCTACATCCCCAAGGAGGCCCCACCTGACTACACTCCCTCCAAATGAGAGAAACCGGCAATATGCCTGACAATTAAAGTCACTCTAATGCAGTAGAGGAGAGGTCAGATCTGTGGGAATACATGGAGAGGGGGAAAGAGAGGAAAACTGCACTCTAATGCTATGTAACTATTAGAGATTCATACTTCGCTATTCACTTGACATTGAACTTCGATTAATTGAGCCAGCAATATGCCTTTTTTGTTTAAGCTTGGCTTGCAGAGACATCAGAAATAAAAGTTTGAAAGTACTTTTTCAGTGTCAAAGAAAAAACATGCTCAGATTGATACAGAAATATTGATTCCTCCAAGACCACTTGTCCATTTTTGGGTCAATTACACCGTTACGACATTATCATTAACACTAGTGCAACTTTTAACCACACTTGTTTTTTCTTCAAACTTCAACTTATTCTACTGTTTATGAAATCTACTCTTCTTGGCGGGTTAACAGGATCTACTAAAGTTATGCTAGCACGAGAGTGAGATAGTAGCGAACCTTTGATTGTAGCGGACACTATCCAGGCAAACGGAGAGAGAAATGTTAACTTCATTGGTGACATGAATTGCAGTCTGTGAATGTGGGACATTCATTGTTCATTGATATTGTTGAGCTAATAAAAGATAAGGAATAAGTGATACAAGCAGCAACTATTCAGCTAAAGTGTTGTTAAATTTGTATTACTGACATCTCACATCAATTAAACTATTTTTAGATCATTTCAATCATTATTAAGATTGATGCTGACAGGGTGGCCATGTTGCCAGTACTGTGTCTGCATTAAAACAAACAAACAAAAAACTCTAAAAAAAAAAAAACTACTAAATGCCTATAAGTAGCCAGCCACTGGTTTTATTGCATATTTTTCAACAATAGCCATTAATTTAAAGGAGAGATATATGCATACCCTCTGACAGTTATGTCATACATTGTAGTTTTGTTATGCTTCTCCCAGAAATTTCTTAATTTGAAGAATTAACAACATGTGCAGCGTGATTTGTAAACCCTACATTACACTGCATATCTAGTTCAGTCATTTCGCTGACAGTGTAATGCAGCTTCACCTTATTGTTTTTCTCCTTTCAGAGTGTACAGTGGTTTGCAGATTATTCTGCAAGAGTGAAAAACTGTCGAGGTCTTGGAGAGATGGTTGCGACGGACCTCCAGCCTTTGTCAGTCATGGAAAATGAAGATTTCAATGACCTTGTGATAGCCCTGAGAGTTCTCTGAAACCTTGTATCATAGACAGTGCACACCAGAATTTTTGGTCAATAGCTACGACGGTGTGGTTGTGACTTACAATGCTGCGAAAATTGTTTCTGCAGTGCACCGGGGAGGATGCAGGCACCATCGTTGCTTGGCCCACTCTCTCAACCTGCTATTTATGATAGTTTAAAAGCTGTCCTAGATGTAACACAGGTCCAAAGAAAATGCAGGGGCATTGTTTCCTTTTTTATCCATCACAGCTCAAAGGCCGTAGAAAAGCTCGGAGCAGAACAACAACAGCTAGGCATTGCGGAGCACAAACTGAGTCGATCAGTACATACTATACTGAGCGTGCTTTCTGGCATGTTCAAGACTTCAAGGATAAGCTGTGGTTTATGCAAGATGCAATGAGTTCTGCTTCTCAGGGATGTTACTGCCTCGGCGCAATGGGAAGCAACAAAACCAATGTGTTAGATAAATGTATTTCTACACAGAGACAAGGTTGGGTGCACTGGTCGTGACCATGAGCAGCGAGGTCTGGCACCACAGGACCTCTACCAAGAGTGTGAGAGAGTGGAGGGGGAGACTGGCATATAAAATGGTGATCCGGTCACCCCAATGAGGTTCAGGTGATCCCAAGTACCTTTAAAGCCAACAAGGGAATGCTAAGCAGGCAAACAGAAACACCAATACGCAAAGCCTGTGGCAGGGAACATCCAAATAGGACATTCTGTCCCTGCATGAAGAAGAATTTGCTCCGATTCATCAGTTGAGGCACAAAGGTCATTTGAGGAAGTGACAGGGGAGGTTTCGTCTCAAGAAAGTAATTCCCCTGGTATGAGTCATTCATGATGCTGCATCGGGTGGTGAGCATGAGGGCAGCTCCCTTGACACACAGGTGGCACAGCTGTGTGGATGCAAGGATATTGAAAGCTGTTACGGATTAGCTGCCTGTACATTTGTCAATACTCTTTTTAAAGGCCTTGAATTTGGGCCTCTAGACAACGTTGCAGCAGTGAAAAAAGTACTTTTTAGTGGGATGCTACTCTCATCTCAAGCTTGGACGGCTCTACCTGCTCTACTTGCTCTACCTCTACCTTTCATGCCCTACCTGCGTACCTCTTGTATCATTGAAAAGCTTGTCAGGACATAAACTCACTCTCAAGTTAGGCTGCAACAAACTGGGGGATGTGGCCAGATTTTGACATCCAATTTTTCACTGGTCAACACCATGATGTGCACAACCACATGCAACGCTTCTCAGGGAATAACCTGATTGTATGTGATAAAGATTGGGTGGAAAGAATGTGAACACCGTTCAAGCGCAAAACAGATTTGCTGTGAAATACTTGTTGCATCAGGAGTTGTTATGGTTGGATTCCATGTATCGGTGAGAGAATCAGAGAGGTGGTGGTAATCATATGCGTAGAGTGGAGCACACTTATTGGAAAAACTGTAAATATGTTGTTGTTCCTCAACAAAAACCTATGAATGTTCGGTAAAAGACAGATGACAACAGAGGCTTCTTACCATATTCTAACCAAACATATTGCATCATTATGAAATGTTTAATGGGGGCTGAAAAAAATTTCATTTACATATCTACGAAAAGCAATTACCATAATATATTTTTAATTCATTCTAGACTCTGCATAGCCTATTGATGATATGGCTTTATTTTCATTTCATTTGTTTATTGCCTTGTTTCCGAGATTCTTATCAAGATTTAAGAAAGAATTGTCTCAATATTTCTTACTGTCATTCCTAAGCTATAATTTGGAAAAATCTACCTTTTTGTCTCACTCTTCTGACACATTAAGCTATTGCACAAAATGCTGGTATCAGCAAGACCAACTTTCGGTTTATTTCATGGCGAATTGGAAAGAAACCCAATGGTACTGCACGCTACTATCAACAATCTTTTCTCTTATCTTTTGGAGTTGCTGAGTAAAAACCTCCTTTACAAGTAGAATGCTGCTCCATTTGTGTGGTTTGGTGTGGATTTGGTGATTGACACATTCTGCTCAAGTACCACGTTCTATTCCATATCTCGGATAAATAGATATCACAAAGGAGTCAAAGAAATCCTAGTCAAGAAATGCCAATTTCAATGTAAATCGGAGCAGAACTTAAACAAGTGCAGAGGGTCCTTATCGTCGTTTAACTGCATGATAGGAGTCATCTTATCTGCACAAGCATTTGCTTATCCTCCTCATATGTGACTGCCTCCTGCAATATTAAGCCACCCTCCAAGGAGATAAATATCTGCTGTGGAGCAGCCACTCACACTCTAGCACTTCATTGTATAGCGAGGTAATTCTGTCATAGACAATGAGTCACTGAGCTCGGCAGCCACATCATATTAGCTGCAACCCGAATATTTATTTCAAACTGAACCGTGACAGCACTATTGATTTACAGCTGATATTGTTCAGTGAAAAGAAGTGCCATTGGGTTATTGTTTAATATGAATGAAAATACCATGCTTATGTGTGGTATTTCGGTTGTGGTGCCCTTGAACAGCCTGTATAATCAGATCTGATTGACTCAGTTGATACTGTTGCATTGGGACAGCATTGGGTCTGAGTTGAGGCGCCTTCATTATTTAATCCACATCCACTTTTAAAGTACACTGTTGAGATCTGTGTCTGTATTTGTCCATTGTGTCAGGGGTCTTGGAGCAGGAACCAAACGCAGAGCAGGGGTTTGTTTAGCAGTGGTGTTTTTTTTCAAAGTCCAAGAAAGCAAACAAAATCCAGAGCCGCGCAAGGGCAAAAACTGGAGGAACAGGTAGAGAGAATAGGTAGACAGGCCTCCACAATCCATCGCGGCCAAATACAGGCAGGCACAGAAAACAAGGCAGGCAGTCAGACTAGTGCTGAATATACATGCGACATATCTGCAACAAAATCATGAGACAATCAGACAACCCGAGAAACGAAAAGACAGAAGTTGAGTACTACTCAGTTAACCTCATTGGGTAACAGGGGCTCAACACAAATTGGCCTGGCAAACCAACTACTTATAGACAAGGATGCCAAACTCAAATCCACTGCTTGACGAACCAAAATAAGATGCAGGTATCGAAACACAGATTGACAATTAACATGCAAACATAAGGAGCACCTGTAAAGGCCATGGGTGTGGTCCTCAAATCCTAGCTGCCCATGGTTACAAACTGTTCAATGAACCCCACCCATACCTAAATAAGTTGTCCAGACAATTTGGTCCTCTGAGTGTTGCCAACATAGTGACTTTGACATAATATTCCAGACTTTCAGACCCTCTTTCTTTTGTTACAAGAGACGTTTGTTACTTCTGTTGTGAAATCTTGTGTCGCTCTCAGGCTTGTCACTCAACAGCAGGCGCTGCCCCCAACCATCCCAAAGCACTCACTGTCCCTCCCAGCTGTGGTCAGAGACAGAAGTGATGTTTCACCACACTCTCTCTGTTACCAGTTGGTTCCGATGTGAACCATTAGATTAAAAACCTAATCTAAGAAATCCCAACAAAAAATGACTAGACCCTTCCCCTACAGAGGCACACAACATCCACTATCAAGTAAATTGCTATTGCTGTGTCTGACTGAAATATATTCCTAATGCACACACAGCTGCATTAAGTTAACAACAGGATGCAAGATGCTGTCAGTTTCTTAGCCCTGCTGAAAGGAGAAAGTCAAAATGGTTACCGAAAATGACAGTCAGAAAATGATGTGTCGATCTCAATGTAGTGCTCAGTGTGATCCTTTCTTTTCTTATCAGTTCTCCTGTTGAATAGGTGTGATACATGGTGGTACAAAGGGTACATTTATCTGCTGTGACTCCACACTTTGTGCGCTCTAGAATTTAGCATCTCTAAATTTGTTTATTGACACAATGTTTCCAAGCTTATAGGAAATCTCCTAAATGCTAAAACTTACAAAATCTGTCAGATCAGCTTTCTTAATTGGGTTTATGACTGCCGGTGCATTGAAATAGGGACTTGGATGTGATTTTCATCTGCCATTCAGAAACTAAGTGTCCCACCCCTCTCCTGATGCATGGCTCAACAGTGTTGAACAGTCTTTTTTTGTCTAGAATCAGTCCACATGGCGGAGAGAGTGGCAGCCAATTCCTCACATGGAGTGATTTTGAAAAGTATGTGACTCGGCTTGTGGATTGAGACATTATCACAGTAGACAAATGCCTGCCCACTTATTCTAAAGGTCTCTTTATTGTATGTTGCTGCTGAAGTTGGTATTACAGATTTACCTAGATGCTAAGGAGTGACTCTAAAGTAAGCAGACAATCAAAACCTTGCCGAGTGGGGTGGATACTGTTTGTGAAATGAAATGAAAAAGAGGATGAGCGGGATAGATTTAGAGGGTTTTCCTATACATCGCATTTGTTGCTCCTGCTATTTGGCATGTGTGAACCAGGGAGTTCAGGAGCGACACACCTCGTTTATAATATCATGGCAAATTAGAATTCAAGATTCTATTAATCCCAGAGGGAAGCTGCTTCTCCTCATTAGATCCATCCTCATTATTTAAGGAGCAGCAGGCTGCTCAGAAAGGCACCCGGGGAGTAGTTATGGGGATTCAGTATCTTGCTCAAGGTTTTTAAGGGCAGCCTGGGATTGAACCCACACCATCTGCTTTCAAGATTACATCATCATCTGTTCTCAGTTACACCACAACATCCCCCTATCAAATCTGTGCACGTTTCTGTGTAAAAAGGGCCAGAATGTGTTACCACAGTGATTTTAATATTTTTGTGACCCTAAAATAGAGTCATGAAGACTTTTTTTTTTTTTTCAATCTCTGCATCTAGCACAGACTCAGTGGTATAAATCGGGATTATTCACTTGATTGCAGCATCAGAGCTCTGAAATTATCCCTGTAGTAGCATCTTTTCATGACACTCATACGCAATAGAAAATGATAGCAAATACAGCCTGAATGGTAACAAATAAACTTTTGCTGTTGGAAGTGTGGCTCTGTCACTATTCGGGCATTCATACATTCAAGATTGAAGATTGGAGAGTTTTACTGATCACATGCTGATTGGATGTGCAGTGAAATGAAAGTGACAATGCCCACGGAAATGTGCAAATTAATCACACTCTATCTAGCTAAAAGAAATAGCAACAATGTCTTAAGTAGGGAAGGGGGGTGAAACAGTATATACATCGTTAAGTACATACTTTGTGACTTGAATTTGTTTACAAATTTAACTTGTTGCAGATTATTTTAATCAAATGAACTTGATAAATAAAATTCTAATTATCTCCATGGCTCCAAGGGTTCCCCACAGCCATCTGTCATGCTCCACCTCCTGCTGCCTGTACTTCACCCTATACTGCAAACTCTTCAATCCATGTTTTGCTAAACTCAATATATTTTGGGGTGAAATTGCAATCGTTGTTTAAATATTGCTGGAATTGTACTTATTTTGTTGAGTTTGTAAGTCCTGTAACACAAAATATCCAGTAACTATATGATATGTTATTATCTGTCTGCCTGGTTGATTGGATCCTCAGCTACCTCACCAAAAACCAAAGTATGGTAGTTTGAACGAACCCAGGTTTGAAACGGTGATCAGCAGCACAGGGGTACCCCAGGGCACAGTGCTAGCCCCTCTCCTCCACATTCTGTACATCCCAGATAGGAGAGTCATAGTTAGATAGATAGATAGATAGTACTTTAATCATCCCCGAAGAGTAATTCAACTGTCCAGCAGCTTATCAAACAGAAAGAAAAACATGAAAACAGCACACACACTTCCAGTTATGCAGGTATAAATCTTATCGTTATATGTCTTTGTTTCTCTCTTCTTTTTTTTATGAAATGAAAATGTCTTGAATTGAAGAGAAAATCTAATGTATCTGTGACTTCACCTTCATCAGACTTTTTGGTCTTTGTTTGTTGTAATTGTTTGTTTTGAAATGTTTGAAATGAAAACGGACTCAGACACAAGACTCATTACAGTATTCATGTCATGGCTGACAATCAGTGCAATCCGAAATCATGCAATTTCCATCAGAGCTCCTTTAGACCCTCAGCCTCATGTTTTAACGAGGATGAGAAATGTTACATTTATCTTGTGTGTTTCCATCACATCAAAGAGGAGTGACAGTGACTGTCACCATTGTGAAATGAGATGATCAGCTATCTTAATTAGCTGTCGTCTTTGGCCCTGGTCTTTTCTGCATGATAGAGAGATGTGTGTGAAATCCAGCCAGGAGCAATATACCCCCTTGCATCCCCTTTTTTAAGTCCATGATTCCAGTGTGAAATTGGCTAACAGAGGGAGAATGGGTTGGTTACCAATAGAGTTACAAATATGTAATTTCTCTGGACATCATCTCAACCCATCTTATAACTAAGTGCATGGAAATGTTCTTCCTTTGAAATTTTCACTGGACACAAATATTAGAGCATGACTGGAAATTAATTTTGTTTACACTGTCCTCCAAACCAAATAAGAGTATACCAAATAAATGGTGTGATCGAACAGACAACTTTGTTGAAGAACTGCTCACCACAAAACCAAATCTTCATGCTATGATCATCACACACTGTATATATTGCTGCAGAACAAAAGTATCTGAAATAATAAGAAAAGTGCCTGTCGTTGCCCATCTTCCACATTTGTTGACCCAAAAGACTGTATTAGCCCTGCTCTATTCTGGTTGAGTGGCCATTCAATTTACTTTGCAGCCCTTAATTTAACTCATCTGAGCCATATCAAGAAGATAAGATAGCTGTAGAAGCTGACTTGAGGCAAAACGTAATGATTAGTAAGCATCAGTGTGGCCTCATGAGAAGAAAGAGCACCACAGACACAATTGGTGCTTTGAAATGACTAATAGATAGGTACAAAGAAGATGAGAATGAACTTCACCCCATAAACGGTGACTACAAAACACATAAAACTCTCCACTCTTGTTTGGCCTTTCTAACTGGTCTGCTCAAGATCCTCCCGTCTCGAACTGCTCCTGCCTGCACTCACCCGACGACTGCACAAAAGTTGTGGATGTCTTTAACAAAGCCCAGAGGTCCTCTGTAAAAGTGTAGTTGACTTTGGCTCTTTTTGCGAATGGGGTCTGTTATCAGTACATTTGAACGCATTATTGTGAACACCAGATTAATCAACATTTAAGTGCTGAACATGGTTTGTGGCAGTGGTTGGCCCCTGGCTAACTGTGGAATGGACTTGGGGACTTAGGATGTGCACCATTTGTGGTCACAACATCTTTGTCCCCAAATCCTGGGGTTATTACTGCTAGTAATGGTATTGGGTCCCATCCCAAACATCTACATGTTGTTCTGCTGGAGTAGAAGTCAGGCTTCTCTTAACATGAGTCCAGCTCAGGTGCCATGTTTCTTCCTCTATAATTCAACTGGGAATGATGGTGTGGGAGCAGTTGATGAGCAGCAATATGGCTTTACGCCAAGTAAGAGTGCTACAGATGCCATTTTGGGTAGTATAGAATCCAAGAATTGCTAACTGACATCACTTCTCCATCCATGTTAGTGTTACATTCACAACATTGAGAAATATTTGAATGAACTTTCTTTCCAGAGAAGCAGAAAAAACTTTTGAGACAAATTTCAACCGGATTAACTCCAAATTACTACTACTTTCAAAAACTCTTCTACAGTTATTCGCTGGAGTGAACACACTCTTCCCCAGAAAGCAAAAATATTGCATAGTACTTATTTCCCTAAAGTTCTCGTTCTTTTAGCATGCATGCCATTTGGAAGACTGATGGCCAATCTCATAATTTCTAGCGACCCTCCCTCAGTTAAAAAGTTTCCAGTGAAATCATTTAAGATAAATGGTAGTACAGAGAAAGAGATTCTCCCCTGACAAATATTATCAATAGAGCCCTTCATGAAAAGAGTGAAATTACTTGTTACCATTCCTTTTCCCAATTTGCCCTCCTTTCTCGCCCGTATCCCCTGATATTTCATCAGGGGCTATGAAAAGAGCTGAAGAGTGAGAGGGGTGGAGACAGAGAAAGACAGAGAGATGGGAGAGAGGAGTGACAGGGCTCTGTCAATCGGGGCGGGTGCACCCCCAAGTCTGGCTTCACTACAAAGGTTAGCAGATCTGACTGTCAATACTGTCTTGAGGGTGGGAGGGGGAGGCGACATAGAGGTGTGATGGTGTTGGTTGAAGGAAGTAGGTGGAGGGGGGAAAGGCAGCTTTGAGAGAAAGAGATACTTTGATATTTCGGAATGTTAGAAGGGTGAATGTGGAGAACTGGAGGTTGGGGATCTAATTACCGGGCCATAATTGGGGGCTAGGGAATAGGTTGCCGTCCTCTCAACTCGCTGCAGATCAATTATGTTAAGAGAACATCTGTAAGTAGAGCTTAATGAGGTCCATTAGAGCAACATACGCTGCCTTCCCTAACGGTGCTTGTCAGCTTCTTGGATGAGCTGGAGTGCTGCTGCTGACTGGGGACCTGATGGAGGGGCTTAAATAGGAGAGGATGCTCAAATCTGCCGCCTTTACCGCTACAGCCCGCCGAACGCTGCGGAGGAGGGAGATCCAGCAACAGCTGGGGCGCAAAAACAAACGTCTCGTTGGGATTTGGGGACGCAAAGACGTCGGCGCAACCTGGTTTTTGTGATACTGCGGGTTTAAAAGTCTCAGTCAAGTCCCAGAAAGAAGAAAACGAATCGCTCCAACGTCTGAACGAGAAGTTTGCGTGAAATCACCTGGACTTGAAATCACTTCCAAAAAAAAAAGAAAAAGAAAAAATAGGTGCAAGCGGGACTTTTGAAATCAGTTCGAAGAGAACAGAGACGGGGGCGTTTGTTTAAGCTCCGTGGTTCTACCTCAAGGTACGTGGCAACGTGTTAAATTATAAAACCCGCCGTCTCGTGTTATTTGTGTTAGAAATATAGGCAGATGCGGAATTCTACCGCGCATTCTGGACTAAAGCATATTGAAGTGATGCAGCTATTCGAAGTCAAGAGAACACAAGAACCCCACAGACTAGCCACGTCACTCAAAATGCAGTAATGTGGCAGATTTGCCTGTGGTCAGATAAAGAATTTTCACTCCCCCATCACCCACTCTCCTCAGCCTACCTTCGGTTTTAGTTCATGCGGAGGACGTATAATTGGCGAAACGCAGTGAGTGAAGGGCAGCGGGACTCGCACATTATGCAGCAAATTGCATGATTACCACGATAGGCTGCCTTGAAATAATTCAATCCACGACAAAACCTAATTACTGGCAGGTAATACCCTGTCAGCTTTAATGCATCTCATCACTCATAATGGCGCGAAGAGCGCTTTATGACCCATCTCATTATCACCGCATTTTAGGCTGGCTCCGCATGCCAACTATTGATTTGTGTCCCTCCCTCAGCTTCCCTCCCCCTCTCTGTGTCGCATTATTTAGGAGGATAACTTACACTTTTCGCTTTTGTGTTCGTGCTTTGTGTGATATGTCATCAAGTTCTGTTGTTAGTGGAGGTACCGAGGCACTAAATCCAAACACAAAGGGCCTCACCCTTGCCCTCGTTAAAACTGTCCCGCCAAATGATGTAGACTGGTGTCTAATGTGTGATGTTCGATGTGGTAATCACGTTTTAAGTGCGGCTAAACCGACAGCTGAGATTATACCTTATAGATGAAAATATATCGATTGGTGGAGACGAGGTCATTAAACTTTCACATGCACATATAAGCCCAAGAACAAGAGCGAGCCCCTCAAATAAACATAGAAACATAACATTGACGTGTAGGACATCAGCAAGTTTGCGAGAGAACCCCTTAAATCTATTTAACAACAATGAGTTGCACTAGCAGAAACACTAACGCGGAGCTGTGTGGAATATTTTATAATACTGCCAGGTTTAAACTTTGCTGGCCATCGCCGTCTGTTGCCCTGTTTGCACGAACACAACACACTCAACACCAAATCGTCATCTTTTTTGATACTTCCACGCTTCAACTTTGCCGGCCATTGCTTCTGTTGCCCTGTATGTACGATCACAACATACGTCGTGCCTATACCATGACCGATATTCAGAGGTGACCCCACCAGCCCCCCAAACATGCGTTAACCGACTTGTCAACGTCACGTGTTTGCTTATGTTGACATGTTTGTCTCTTCTCGCCTCGTGCCTGCGCGCGCACCCGCGGCGCTCAAAAAGTCTATGTTCCGGCGCGTGCATGCGACGCCACCCGGCAGTCAGTGAACGCACCTTATAATGGCTGTGTAGTTTATAATGCGTGATACTTTGGGGTTCAGAGGGAGTAAAACACGGTGGCGGCCTGCCTCGTCAATCACGGATGACTTTTAAGCCCACTCGGACAGTCCATGTTAAAGGACGGGAGGCGGAACACCTGTGGCTGTGTTCCGTCCAAGCAACGATGGTCTCGGTCCCAGTTGAAGCGCCCCGTGTCCGACCCCGATGACAAAATAGGGTCATGAAGCTAAACGTCCAAGCCAATGTCCCGGTCTCAGTCTGCCACTGGAGCAGAGGCTTTCTGTCTAATTTGAGATTATAGGTGAGTGTACGAGTGGACTCACTTTTTAAAAGCTTAATCAGTAGTAGCAGCGTGATTATATCACTGCTGGCAGGTCTCAAAACCAAAGTTTTGTTACGCCTTTGTCGTTGACAAATGTCGTTGACAAATGCTAGCTGGATTTCTGTTGGCGGTAAAGATGTATACGTGTAATGTGAGGGCGTAAGAAGCTTCTTGCCACGCTGGGTGGGAACAGGCCGCTGTGTGTGTGTGTGTGTGTGTGTGTGTGTGTGTGTGCGTGTGTGTACGCGCGCGCGCGCGCGCGCGCGGGGTTGTCCTGTGGCACGTCAAAGCGCTGATTAAAGGAGCGGCTCGCCGAGGTGCCGTTATGATTAGAAGGTCTCCGCGCCGCGAAGAGGCAGCATCTCTCTCCGGCTCTGACGCCTCTCAGCCCCCTAATAGATAGTAAACGTGTCCCTAACCATTGTGAAAATAGCGCGACCAGCTGTGTGGCTGCTCCGCCTGCATTTTATCAGACGATTTTCCTCCTCCTCTTCATTCGTCTCTGGTCTTCGCGCTGGATTGTTCCTCCCTTAACAAAGCCCACGGACAACTGCTCTCGGGACCAGACTGCTCCGGTTGCATGGTTGAGCTTTGACAACTAAAGCGACTCAACAAATGCAGAAAAGGGAGAAAAGTTTCGGTAAGATGCTCTCTGCATGCTTTGCTTTCGCGTACGCTTAATAATCCCCGTGTGTTTAAGTTACAACAGCCCAGTTCGCGTCGAACTGAACGTTTAAATCTTAAGGGAGCAGCGGCGATCTAATATTCCTTGAAAGATCTAGTGTTGTGCAGCTTCAATGAGAGGATCTATTGTTATGTTGGGCTCTGTGTGTACGATTTATCCCCCCGCGTGACACCGACCGTAACAGCGCCAGTCGACACATTGAAGCTGCATGGTAAATTGAGTCTCAGCGTTAAATCCATTACTGGCCTTAACGTACGCACCGCTTCCATGGCAACAGTAATTAAACTGGTTGGATGAAACGCGTTCAGTGACTAAACGGCCGCGGTGCAAAACAGCCGATCCTCTCTCTGTCCCTTCATCGTCCTTCATGCGTTGAGGGGCTGCATGGTGATCAAGTATGTGGTTGACGATGCGCATTAGCCGCCAGGATCACCCGACAAAGAGTGCGTAGAGGACGGAGATGGGAGGCAGGGGTACGCTCGTCAGTGAGCAAATAAAGCTCGCACGATGAGACCCAGCAGCTGTGAATTCTGAGGGAAAACTCCGCTATTTGTTTCACCGCCACTAACGGACACAGCCAAGCGGGCAAAAAAAAGAAAAAAATCCTGTCATGATTGTGTGTTTTCCTTCGGTCTTAAAAACGCGGAACGAAGTGTTTGCAGTGTTTACCACGCTTGATGGATCACTGACCGTTGAAGCTGTCGTGCCCCGTTATCTTTTTTTTTATACAACACTCCATTAACACCAACAGCTCCGGTTCGACCTGTTTGATGCTTGTCCTTATTTTCCCTCCGATATGACAAAGCTCGAGTTTCAATATTTCTGTGTCATTTGCGCTACTTAGACGCAATATTTCCATCAATTGTACCGGAGATATTTTTGCACCCGAGGGAAAAGTTAAGCCCTTAAGTGTTATTGCGTTGAAAAGCTCCCCAAGTCTTGGCACAAAGAACATTTTAACGTCACAATGTGTTTTGATGCCGTGGTAATTCAGCACTTAATTCACTGATATTGTTCAATTAGGGTATTTGCACCCTCAAGTGCCTTACACTTTGATGCGTTTTTACATTCGAAATCAGACATTTTTATTATTTTCAGCGAATGACGTGGAAATGATTATTGGTACATTGGAGATCATTGAAAAAAAATGCTTTTAGAGACACCTTGTTTTGTCTGGCATTGACTTGATTTACCGCCCAGTGGTGATGTGCGTTAAGTCAAAGCAGGGAACAAATATTATGTAGTTTGACCATGTGAAAATACAGTCAAGTGCCATATTTTCTAAGTTTACCATTGAACTGCACAGGATGGAACGGGAGAGACAAATATCACAAAATGTGCGTAATTGCACACTTTAAGTAAGAACAAGGGACTACGGTCATGAAAATCATCAGGACAAAGCTCAACATTGCAATCACTCTGCAACACCGGGAGGGACAATAACCAATGTAAATGTGAATAGTTGTAAAGGAGAAACAGTGTGTGTGAGGAGCTGACAAAGGGGAGTGGGGGTGTGCTCTCTTCGGGGGATGGAAGGAGAATACTAATTCCTGCTTGGTGTGAGGCGACATTGTCCCCCCAGTGGACCAACAAAAGCATGTCCACAGTGAGCTGGGACCCAAACAATACCGGCCCCTCTGTACAGCCCTGCCCCTACTAACGCCGCACAGGTCCATGCAAAAAAAAAAAAAACTTGTCCAGACGCGCTGCGAAAGTCTGGCAACACACAAGTGTGCCCTCACATGACTTAACCAAGTATTGTATTTATTTTGGTATTGCAATATTTAGTACTTTGGTCAAATGACAAACATTTCATCATATATTGGTTGATATAGTGTACTATCATGGTTAAGGAGATTGTACAACCATTGACTCCTGAGTCCATAGACAACTTATGGTATCCTGAAACTTTCACCTTTACATTCAGTATAAAGTAAGCCATTGTCTACATTCATTGGAATTTACATGTCTCCACATAATGAAAAGGAACAGCTGGGCAATTTTTGCATCCATATCCTGATTTGAGGTTTAAATTTCTTATGTGAGATTTTAGTCAATTGAAAGTTTGAAGTTTCCAGTCATTTAAAATAGATAAACGAACAAGAGAATAGCAATGTACAGTAGGTTTTACGTGTTAAACAAAGAAAACCATATTTAAACATTGACTTTGAGATCTGTTTGCCATTTTAATTGTCCTTTGGTTTTTGGTATTGTACTGGGAACAAAAGCTGATAAACCATGTGCCCCCTGTTGAGAACAAGCAAATATTGTCAGCTCACCAACAAGATGTCACTTAATGAAGTGAAATTTTTTTTTTGTCACAACTGAATCTCCCTAATCTTCACCTAATGTTAGGTACGTCTTTACTTAAAATTTTGGCTGTGAGTTGGCTCACCATACTAACGATCCCATCTCTTTTTCCATGTCATTTTCGTCCTTGGCTCGCCCAGGTATACAAATGCTTTCCGTCCAGCCGGACACCAAGCCAAAAGGCTGTGCCGGCTGCAACCGGAAGATCAAGGACCGCTACCTGCTGAAGGCCCTTGACAAGTACTGGCACGAGGACTGTCTAAAGTGTGCCTGCTGCGACTGCCGGCTGGGCGAAGTGGGCTCCACACTTTACACGAAAGCCAACCTCATTCTGTGTAGGAGAGACTATCTACGGTAAGACAACGTGCACACACCCTGCAGAACATCCACACTACATTTAGCCGCTACAAACTGATAGTGTGGTGCTAGCATAAAAAAATCACCCAATGAACTTCATTTATAAAGTACAGATGCATTTTCTTCACTCACTATGGTTCTTCTAGAAGAAATGGCTGTAACATCAAGTTGGGTTTTTTTTTTTTTTTTTTGAGACGTCGTCAGTATTTCCTGGCAATTAACTGATCGTTCCTATATGTTACAGTTCAGTAGATAATAATTCCCATTTTTATTCCATAAAATTTCTACTACTGACTTTTCTATCTAGAACATTTACTTACCTTCATCAAGCCATTAGTGTCTCAAAAGATTCGGTGATTCAGTTGCATTATTATTGTTATTCTCAGAAATCATGTGTGATCTCAGCCCAGATCTCAACAATTTTAGGCTGTGCTATAGATATTTGTCCAAAAATACATCTCAACACAAACAATCAAGACCATACATCATTTTAATTTATACTTTTCCTAACCAAGCCACCAAACAAAGAATACTGACAAGAATTATCTCAATGACATGTGCTCTCCTACACAGAATAAATAGATATTCAAAGCAATTTAATCTTTGTGAACAGAGCTCTAGATTCATCTGGTTTTAAATCTTTCTCAAAAATTGTAATCACAACAACTTAAGGCCTGGTTTATTTGCACCTTTGTGTGTAGTGTTATGCAGTGATCAATTGTAACTACTTCCCCAATTTTGATCTAGAAACAGGACATTTTATTGATGAGAAGAAAAATGATTACGTCATAATTTCACCAGTAGTTTTCAAATTTTCATGTTTTCAATTTACTTCCAAATCAATAAATGCAAATCTATGCCAGCACCATTTTAAACAATGCGTCTGTCTAGCGTGAGGCTCTTGATAAACACAAAGTGTTGGAGAATCGTCAAATTAATTGGTAATTGATGTTTTTTGAAGCAACGTCCCTTTTTTTTTGTCATGACAGCCCCCTAGTTGGAATCTCCTTAAAGTCTACATATCTGTCTGTCTCTGTCTCTCTACTAACACACACACACACGCACACACACACACACACACACACACACACACACACACGCTCTGTGTATATCTAGACAGAAGATACTGACTCTAATATGTAAATAGAAGATACCGTAAATATCAAGTGCCACAGAATCATAATGATGATGATGATAATTATAAAAATCTTCTGTTTTCGGCTGCTCCCTTCAAGGTTTGCTGTTGCAGATCACCTGTCAATACCTCCCTCTGTCCTTTGTAACCTCGACTAATACACCTATCACCCTCATGGCTTCTCTCACCAGACACACACACACACACACACACACACACACACACACACACACACACACACGCTTGCATGCTGCCGGAGGTGATCACATTTTTGACAGTTGTAACAAAGAGTTCTGAAATGAGGGCGGATGCGGAACACACTGTAATTTCTTGCAACTGGAGACGCCCCTCATCTTTATCATCTATTTAACGCCGTTTATGGTTGTCACAGAATGCAGCACCAGTGCTTCTTAAAAAAAAAAAAAAAACAGGTGTGTGATTCTTTTTTTTTGCATTATTAGTTGCTCTCGACAATTTAAAAAATTGATTCCTTGGTTTTGTTGGATGACTCCAAGAATTTTAAAGTGTGAAGACAACGTATGCCCTGTAAAATTGCGTGGAAGGCTCATGTAAGCAAGGGTTGATGTGTTGATTGAAAATATGTCAAATATAAGTGATCGGATTGGGATTATGTGTTCAGAACCTTGTATTGGTAAAATGTCAGAGTTTATCATTGTGGTATTACTCTTATGTCCCTGCTGGTGAAGTGGTCAGGATTTGGTGCTCTCACTTCCATGGATAGCGTTTGATTCCTCGTCAGAGACAGTCTCTTTTTTTACAGGCAGCAGTGGCTCAGTAACAGAGCCACCTTCTGTCGGTTTTTGCGGGGGTGGCAGTATATCAGTCCGTAAGGACTTTGCCTGAGAACTGGAGATTCGTTGGTTCAAGTCCAGCACGAACCGAGTGAAATAACGGTAGCTATACTGGAAGCTGGAGGGTGACAGTTCCACCTCCTTGGCACCGCTGAGGTGCCCTTGAGCAAGGCACATCTACTCTTACTTCGAAGGTGCCAAATTGCTGCATGTGCACTGGCATTTAATTGATCTGCATAGATTTTATTAGATAGTAAGCAGGGGGGATATATGCATTTTTTGTGAGATATATGTAGTGGATGAATTTCATGTATGTGCATCTATTTTCTGCGGGTAAAAATCCGATTTGAGAAATCCACCCTGTAAATGACAATAAAATGTGGTTGTCCTTCTTCGGTACTGGCATTATTAAAGGTAGAAGCCTCAGCTCAGTATTTTATGCACTTTGTTTGTTTGTTTGTTTGTTGGTTCATTTGCTTGCTTTCCTGCCTGAGCTGTGGTGTAACTTTCGAAAAAGTATCTCTGCACAGCCTGCACTTAGGGTCATGCCTGGTGTGGTAGACCCCAGCCCTTATTGATCTTATGAGTGGTGATGGTGCATCACCTTGGCAAATGCCCCACTGAGAATCCACGCTCGATTCCTCTGCCTGTTGATCTCAATCTCGCCCCCAAGCCTTCTCCATCGAGATAATGCTCCTTGTGGATACTACTGCTGTTTCTCTGTTCTCCTCTGTTGTACAGCTAGTTTGAGTTTGCATGCAAGGATTTCAAGTTGGACTATTAGTGTGGCTATTTTGCCTTGCTGCAGTCATATCTTGATGGCAAATCCAAGATGGTATTTCTCGCTATGCTGTTGTGGTATCTCAGGATAGCTGTTCTTGTTTTAAGGGTAGCCTCGTGGTTTCTTCGGCTGGGTTTCCTGTATTTGATTGTTGGGAGAATGATTCAAACTTCCCCCCTCCATCTTGACACTTGTTATGATGGCAGATGTTGTAAGTGGATCTTGGAATACCAAGCTGCAGCTGTTCTTTTATCGGTGTGTTTGTTACATTTTGAAGCAACCAGTTATTCCATATCTTATGCATACTATATTCTGTGTATGATATGCAATAGATGGATAAATGCGTAGGTAGGTAGGCAGGCAGGGAGGCAGGCAGACCACATTATTAATCCAATCAGAAAACCATTGATTAATCTGTGGAATCCAGTGGACCAGTGGAATCCAATATGGCAAAAAAAGGCCTCTCGAAGATAATTTCTTTGTTAATTTCCTGTTGTCCTGGTCTCTCTCTCCTTGTTTCCTGTCAGATTGTGTGCCAATTCATCCTTTCAGCCCTTTTTGCAGGGCTCACTGAAGATGATATCACTATGAACCACAGCCAGGCAAATGAGAAAAATGTCAACTTTGTTTTGTATTACTGGGATTGTGCCGAAATCATTTTCTTTTCTAATTCAGGGAACGTTCAGGGATGTAATTTAGCGGTATTATTTTTATGGATGGATACATGTAATTGACCTGCGAGTGGGATACTTGCCCACAATTTGGGTAGCGGTGCTTAAAAAATGCATCAGGCCTTAAATTTGGCATGACTCTTTTTTTTCATACCTGAATTGTCCCTGAATGAAATAAGACTTGTCCAGCATCCCCTTGAATGGCTGCTGTGAAACTACTGAGCATTTCAGCAGGTGTTGAGGCAAGGAGGGAGGCCATTTCCAACATGTTACTCCTTTCTTTCAGACTAAAAGGTGACCGAGTCAATTTGATACTGCCATCATATATCTTAGCATGCCATGAAAGCAGTGTGACACCTCTTTACTTGCAGCTAATGAGTGGCAGGCACAGCGCTCTGCCACAAAAACGGTAACTGTCGAAACAAGAATTGCTGCATCTATAATTCAGAGGTAATTTACAGTACATACATACAAAATGCCATACAGATGCGCATGCATGCACACATATATTCACTTGTGTACATAGGCATACGCACTTACTCACATCCGTGTGCGCACACACACAGGTTTACCTAGGATAGCAATTAGGTCAATTAGATTGTATTCCTCTGACTGCTTTGTCGGAAACTAGCAAGAATATTCTGATATGAATGCACTTTTGAGAATTTTGATCTCAGTTGCATATTTCCATCAATTATTGTCATTAAACTTTAGACGGTGTTACAGCTCATGATGAACTTGCGGACATAAGATCTGGCGTCTCACATGATTTAATTCCAGTACATCCTGCAGAAACAGGCAGTTAAACTCAAACAGTTTAGAAGGCGTTATCGGGTGTTTGCTGCATTCTCATTGCAGCAAAGAACATAGTGACTCGCTGCATGATTAATTCCTTGATCTCTATGCATTTGGATTGATCAGCCTTGTGCATTGATGAAGCAAAAATATTAATGATGTAGCTTTGAACAGGTTTTGCAAACAGATTTGAGAGAACACTGTTGTGGCAAACAACAAAAGGTATCACCCTGAGACTGCAGGCCCAAGGAAAATGCACAGCTGTAATACACAACTGTAAGTTTCTGGCATCCAATTTATAAACAGCACCAGAGGAGCACTTATTTATTTATCTATTCATTCATTTTTTTAATCCAACTTCAATTTTCCTCTACAGTGGTTTTACTCAGATTGTAAATGCGGGCAAACTCAGAGAGCTGTCAACATGGCAGGATTTATTATAGTTTGGAAAGCTGGCTATCAGCAAGTGATAACCAACATGTAGAGCACAGCTCCCTGGAATAACCCACATTTGGTGCCTCATAGTCAACTTGAAGTCCACAGCTTTGGTGTAAAAAGATAAAGAAAAGAATCAGTTTTTTCCTGTACTTATAAGTTAATGATATACTGTCATTTGCTGCTGTTGTTAAATCACGTCCTTCGGTGACATCCCGTCAGGCTTTGTCTCATAGTAAAATGATACATGTAAACCCCTTTATTTGATCATGCATTTACCTATTGTATATTTATCTGCATATAATACAAACTTATATGAAATTTGTCCTCTGCATTTATGAGTGGGAGCACAAATGTTAAAGCCATGCAATTAAACAGTTTTACACTAACAATTGGATTTAGGTTTGATTCGAGGGGTCATGGTTTTCCTCATCAAACAGCTGCGCATTACGACAACATTTAATTTCTTTGAAATATTTCACAATATTTAAAGTCACCAGCTTCTCTGTTGAGAAGTAAGGAGGTGGCGGTACAGTAACCATGTTTGCCTAGGGGAGCAGCCAGAGCCAAAGGAGCATGAATTAAGTTAAGGCATAGCATCAAAAATTTGGGAAGATTTTGTTACACAATCAAATGCCCCAAAGCTGTAGTTAACAGTGACACCTGCTCAGTCATATTCAACATATGTAGAAAAAACACTGTCTTTATCTTTGTTTTTATAATTTGGTATCATTGATGAGTGAGCACTGAATCAATGGTAAAAAAAAAACAGAATGCTTTTATTTACCGCTCAACAATGACGAAGATAAAAAAAAAGAGTTGCAGATTGCTAAACTGTCATGACTTCCACTCAAGATTCAGATGGCTGCAGCTCGAAAGATCTTAAACAGCTGCTACAACAAACTTTCCAAGAGCCCATTCTTTAGTAAAGTTGAGAATAGTTCATGTCAAATAAAATGGAAAACTGCAGAAAAAGCGCCTCCATGCATACACTTGACTGGATATTTCAACAGTAACAGGAAGTTGTAATGGGGGTCAAGGAATCTCATGTCATTATATGCAGTGAATACATTCTACCAGGAAATATCCAATCTCACCTCAGTGGGTTTTCTCCAATTTGGTTTTCTGAGGTACATATAACAAGGTAACATTCAAGGTTCAGCACAGGTCAGATTTTCACATAATTGAGATTTATGCTCATGCAATGGGGAACATTGTAATACTCACCAATAAACTGCATGACTATACCTACATTGAATTTTCTACAACCACACATTTTCCATGGCTTGAGTGGTTTACTGTGACATGAAAGACAGAGTAAGTCATTAGTTTGTCCTTACCAGCATTATTATATTTCTAGATGAAAATGGTGGAGAAAATTTTACACAAGCCTCCAAAATTGTCCACCATCAAACCTATCTAACCTCATCCTTAATCTCAAATGTGTTTGTCAGGCTTGTGCTTAATGTTACCTTACAAATGCTCCTTAAGGATTTGGTAAGGATTTGGTTGGAGTTGCAGGATGGCTTGGGTGCCAAGGTAACCTTGAACAAGGCACCTGAACCTCACCCCATTCTGGCCCCAGGTAGTGTAACCCCATTGCTCTGGAATTTCAGGGTTTGGATAGAAATTTGCCCTACAGGGGATTAATTCAGGGTTTCTATATATTCACAATCCTCACTGTGTGGTGCTACATCGTGGTGTAGCGGCTAACACCGTTGTTTCACAACCAGGAATTTCATTGTAACATAGACTGACTGCATGTTAACATGCAATCACATCAGCTACAGCTCAGTCACCAATGACATGAGAAGACCATTGCGGTTGGAATTGCAACTTGAGAAGTAAGGCAGTAGTATTGTTTGAATTTCGCTCAGATTTGCCTCAGGCCTTGTTTCCCATCATAGAATGTACGGCAGGTACAGGTACATCACTAGTTAACAGACGAGCGATGCATTGTAAGCAGCAGCACAGAGAGCTGGCCAGCACAGATTAGGGAGTAGCCACAGACCAGGGTATCATTGTGAGGATGGTGTTGGTGCTCAAGGGAAATAGTTTGTAGCTTGGTGCAGTTTGTCATCAGCTCTCTCTTCTCCCATAGTCTGTGCAGGCTGCAAGATTCAGGGCAGCTTCTGTTCCACTAATGACCAGCACAGATGTTCAACTGTAATGCTGAAGGGCATAAGGACATCCTGAACAGGCCTGTGGTCACATTCATGCAGCTGCTTTCAATACTGCAGAGGGTTTGCAGCACTGTTGGGCATTAGATTATTAACCCTTTCTTTGTTTCTCTTCTCTTCTCTTCTCTTCTCTTCTCTTCTCTTCTCTTCTCTTCTCTTCTCTTCTCTTCTCTTCTCTTCTCTTCTACTTCCTCTTCTTTCCTCCCCTAATCTTTCCTCTCCTCTTCTCTTTTGTCCTCTTCCCTTCCCTTCCCTCCTCTTCTCTCTTCTCCTCTTGTCATGTTTCATTTGCGTAACCTCATGATTTTTATTTGTTCTCAAGTGTGACTTGTTGGTTTTTACAGACACATTCTTTTCTTATGTGCTGCTGCAGCTAGGCAGTACAAAATATAATATGTTTATACATCATCAGAGACATCAGTCTTCGCCCTTCCTAGTCACCCTCTCCTTTGAGCATGCCACTCACTAAGGCGAGCTTTGTTAACCTCGCACATTGAATTAAACGGTGACTTGCTAATCACTTCCTGATGCCATTTAAACTTTGATCCCACTCTCTGTGATCGCCATCCATGTAAGACTGCATATGCCGTTGGTACATGGTTGACCTGTCGTGGCGTGACTGTTATTCCTGGTTTCCATTTGCCTGCGCCCACTCCTGTGTGGCCTATGTTGCAGCAAAATTGCACAGACATATTACTGAAGCAATCCCTGACATTTTTATTCGAGGAGTCCTGTTAATTACACCCATATTTTACCATACATTCAGCACTGAAATAGGTTGCATCGTATCTTTTGCATGCACCTGCTTCAATCCGCTTCAGTCGAGGATATGCAATCTGAGTACAATACGCACAATTGGCCACTACAACTGCAAAATTGAGGAGGGGGGATGAATTATCTAGAAGGACAAAGTATCCTTTCTCTTTGATTTTTGTTTTTTTTCTTCTCATATCTTGAATTGAAATCAAATAAACACAGGTCACTGTGAAAATGTGTAAAAAAAAGACTCCCTACTTTTTCACTTTCTAGGTGAGACTATCTCCCAAGTTCCCAATTGGGAGATTTACTTAATGCATTGTGTCATTGCCCATCCGTTGAGGCAATATCTGTGGCAATATCAGTCGTAAAGATATTCTGTACTCTGATATTCTTCCTTTACCTTTACCGTTTGTACTCATGTATGGGAGTTACTGTCACATAATCGTCACAATTTCGTAGTTTCGTAGGAAACATTAGTTTCACTTTCCACTAACAATCAAGGAGATTTCTTTCAAAGGGCAGCTTTCTTTATATCGTCTAATTAGGTGCCTTTGTTTCATCAAAATTAAATCAGTTGTGACAGTTGTTTTGGCCGAAGTCCTTACAGGTGTCTTTCAATGTTTTTATTTGATTGTTGTCTGAGCTGACCCTGCATGGAGGAGAGTTGTCAAAGTGTTTTTGTAGGGGGATTAAGGGGTCTGAGGGAGGAGCTATTCTGTGGATTTGTAAAGGTTACACCACCTGCTGTGTCTTTGAATGCCATTGTTATTATTTACTGTGTCCTGGTCCCTCGGTGCAATTTGGTGTTTTGATAGCATGAAAGCACCTCAGTATGACAGGGAGATATTTTCACAAAATAAAGGCTGCATTTAAGATGTGACCAAAAACATAAACAGGGCAATATTTTTTGTTGTCCTGATATTAGATTTTTGGCGCAACACCATTGGTGTCATGAAATTGTACAAAAAAAAACTATGTCTAGCTCAAAAACGTTGTCTTTGAAAGATATTTTCCTTCTCAGATCCTCTCATTTGTTGTGGTTACTATTGTATTTTTTTGGGGAAAAAACATCCTTCAATGTTGGACTCCCCTGAACCGTTGAGTGGGGTAGTTTGCATGAGATTGCCTCAGATTTCTGCTTGTTGTTACAATAGAGCACTCAGCAAACACAAAGGGTCTTCTTGCTGGGCTTTTAGTGGCACATTGAAGTGGAGAATGTCATTCTCAGTTGGTCAGTTCTCTCCATTTCACCCTTCTATTCCTGCATCTCTTGCCACCTCCCTGTCCTGTCTCTCTCCTTTCAGCCTGTCTTGATACTGCTAACCAGGCTCTCCATCACTTTAGGTGATTACCTGATTCTGATTACACGCACCTGGAAACATTTTGTTTATGTCTTTTGTTACATTACCAGAACAAAAGATTTTTTTGATTTCCTGACTTTAGATTTTTGGCTCGACATCATTGGTCATAAGACTTTGAGCTTGATAATATGTTGTTTATACAATTCAAGACAGCATCTTTTAGGGATATTTGCCTTCACGGATCCTCTCTTGATATTATTGCTGTTATCATCTTCTCTTTTGTAAACGGCTCCCCAAACATAGAGAAACTTTCATTTCAAACTCGACTACATTACCCCTGCCCACTCCTCCCCCTGGAGATGCTGCGAGGTGAGACATACAGTACAAGCAGCACCATGGCAGCCCCAGTGCTACAAGGTGAACTATTCCCCGGCACGTGTTATTATTAATAACTGTCAGAGAGAGGGGTCACCCAAGACAACTCCCTGAAAAAAAAAACCTTGGGCAAAGCAAGTGGGCTGCAGCTGGGTGTGTTGTAAAACAATACTACCTTTCCCCCAGAGGAAACAGGCTGCTTAAAGCCAGAATAATGCATCAAGAGAGGGAGAGAGGCAAAGTAAGAGCCGCATTTTTATTTTTTTTGTATTAAAAGAATGATGATGTCACCACCTGGTGTTTTTAAGGAAATTTCTACACTGCAGCTTGAAGATTTAGAATATGAATAGGTCAGAACCATAACTTTCTCTTAATGCTATGTCTTAGGTTTAGTTTTGTAATGATACGTGAGCGTGAAATCAATAGCCACACTCTGCATTAGCAATTTTCACAGAAGAAGAATTGAGAATAAAAGATGTAAAAATATAGAAGATGAAATAAGAATACAGAAAAAGAAGAAGAATGTTCATAGAGGAAGAGATTGTAGCCCTGCGTATGTAGATGTGCTGACATTTTCCCGTAGATGTTGTGTTAAGTGTGTCAAACAATTTGGGATTTTGGGCTGTGCCAGAAGAATGTTATAAATATTATAATGAAATACAGTACCTTAACAGTGGTATTATGTCACATTGTGAGAAGGGCTGACAGCTGTTGTTACAGTTGTTCAGCCAAAGACAAATATCTGTCATTGTCAGATATTAAGGATGAGCATCTCACAGTATGCTAGCTCCTGTGACCCAGATCTACTTTAAACTAACCACCACATCCAAGTTGATGTGCATTACAAAGATTATTAGATCCATGTCACCTAATATGGGGATGCACAAGATGCCGCTAAAATAGCAGTGTGTAGGAGGCTTCACAGAAACGGCAGAAATAACAGGGGAAGCAAATAACTAACAAATACACATTGCTACACTCCAACTGAATTTTGGTATTAAGGCTCACGCATGGTGAAAGATATCTTGTATGTTTCCGATGTAATTTGAGACAGTGTTTGCCACTTGATTTCTGCAAAAGAACTCTGTGGTTTTGGATTTGTGGTTTAGAAATGACGCTCGAAATCACTGTTTCAACCCTGAGAGAATTTGTTTTCCTGATAAACACAAACGATGTGATTAAAGGACAGCATATCAAAATTCCCCAACCCTTCTCTTTGTCCCCTCTCCTGCTAATTCATATTGATTTTCAGCTCCATGATCCAACTCTGTGCACTTGTTTGACGAGCAACCAACCCATATTTATTGTTCAGCTGGCCAAGTAGCATGATAATGGTTAAACTGCTGTGCCCAATGCAGTGTTACCAGATTTGTGCATTCCTCTTTTTCTACATCCTCCCTGCCAAAGCTGACAATCCCAATAATCATGTTGCAGCTGGTCGGCATTTGATACATACAAGCAGCTCGACTCCCAGTTCATATACTGACATATTGTGCTTGAGTAACAGTGTAAGCTCTTTTGAGTATTTTTAGAGTTGTCGGACTCCTTGTCATGATAGGTAGAGGCTGTGGGATATAGGTCCTATAATGAGCAAGTATCATAGTGCAAGAAAAAAGCACACACTTGCCCTAAGAATAGTGTTCGCCGTATGAATAGGGATATTTCAACATGACAATCAAATAAGCATATTCAATAATGAAATGTAAATAGTATTTGCCTGCGCCTTGTATGTTGAAACCACTGTGAATACATTAAAAATCACAACTTTATACAACAAAGAGCCTTTTTCTGGCAATTACATCAGCATCTATCAATGTCTTGCATCACATAATGTTTCCAAAATATACTCGTTGTCACTGTGGTGTAGTTTATTTTCTCATTTCTGCCATGCCTTAGTAACATGGCTTTGTGATAATATTATTGAAATGATGTCAATATTTCTGCGGGGGTATTATTGGATAGGCTGTGGTATGTCGTGGCTTGGATGATCTCTTCATGTAACGGCCCGAGGCCTGGTCTGTCCACCATCAATGGCCTTATCTAATTATGTGTCCCAAACAGTGTGGGTAATGAAAAATTCATTGAGTCAGTTCCTTAATGCAATTGAAGACATCCATCATGTGTGATACTTTGCAAAATTATACATCAGCCCAGGTCATGAACCATGTAACTATTCAGTCCTTTCTCTAAAGATTATTGACTTGTATGCCGTTACATTCACTGGGCGTGAATATATGCACAACAAACCTTATGAATCTTTAAAGCACATTACAATATGAACTGTTTCTCATGATTTTCTAATGTATCATTTGACAATAGAGTTGAATCCATTACTTGCTGATCCTGCGCCGTGTTTGAGATGAAAACTTGTATGTAACCGTTCCAAAATGCCTTCTTTGAAACTGTGTGACGCTACATTGGGAGGGAGAGAAAAGCTCCATAACCGTCATGCCTCTCAGCTAGTTGAAACTGAGGCTATCCATTTTGAAATCATCCTGTTCTTTGTCTTTTTAATTAAACTCAAGCACAGTTTAGAGGCTATTTGACCTTTGCTGACCCCTCTTTCTGAGGAGTGCTGCAGGTCATTTCCATGCATATATAAATACCTCCCCCAGCCCCCTTTCCTCTGTTTTAATGATCCTCAAGCCTCTCCCAGATAGCAACGTATTTGGTCCCATTTTTTTCAATTTGCTGAATGGTAAATTCTCATGTTCAAGCTTATCAGTTTTGCAATATCTAATTAGTGTTTTCACTCAGGCAAAAACCAGAAAACAACACTGGAATATTATTTATCTCTGAAATGGCAAGGATAAAAAAGGAAATTATACTGAATATTTGCAAATGTTAACAGTTAACAGTCATCATCCAGTGTGAATCCAGCCACAAAGTTGTTTTCATTGTCTGAGAGGGCACTGTTGTATTCACTGGTATCTTTATCTTCATCTGATTTTCACCTGTGCTTCAGACCTGAATCTTTTTCCCTCAGAATTTTGAAATGGAAATAAAATATGAAGAGTAATGGCAGTGAAAGAATGTCTTCCACAACATGAGATTTTCAATTTCCCGTATCAATAGATCAATGAATCAATGGGATACCTACCTGCTCACCAAATGCTAAAGCTATGATAAACTAGCATTTAGTTTGCTACCATTGTTTTCTGTTTTTATTATTACCACCTTTAAAT
>OMPJ01021142.1:1660-9160 GCA_900312935.1 Carapus acus
TGCTGTTGGTGTCATCAGCCGGCGCACAGCTGCTGGCGCAGGGTCGAGGGTCCCAATTAACACATCAAACGCAGAGAGGCTGAAGACGCAGCAGCCTCCACCGAGCTGTCACTGCCCCATCGCCGCCTGTCAGCTTTGAGACGGACACCGGCCCGGCTCTAAGGAGCACTTATGTTCCAGGTGTCCTTTCGGGGGAGACGTAAGGGTGCATATGGAACCGCACACACACAAGCACACGCACGCACGTACGAGCGGGACACACTCGCGTACACAAAGACCAGCCTTGTAGGACTTGATGTACTTGAAACACCTGGGAGCAGAGGCAGAAAAGTGAACAAGGTCACGGCTGTGGCCCGGGAATGAAACCCACTAATGGCCACATTATCAGGCCATGAAGAGCCACCAGGTGCCCGCACAGCACCGGGTTCTGGCCTCCCAAAGAGAACGGCGTGCGCTTCTCCACCGCGGCCCCACATCAGTGACGGCCGAGGGTGCTTCCCACTGAGGACGACCCCGTGGACACCTCTCCTGGTAGTTTGGTCTCCTACCTTCTCCAATCCAGGCCGAGCTGCCGTCAGACAGAGCTAGGGTGAAGCCCTGGCCCAGATCTCCGGCCCAGTCCACTCGCAGGAAGTAGGCTCTGCCAGGGTCGGAAGAGACGGAGATCCGTCGGGCGGTCCCGCTCATCTTTGTGGACGGCCTTCGGACCTGCACAGAGGCAGAAACAGGAAGTTGGACGGATGGAGTTGAGATGTCCAACCAGGTCTGTTCGTGGTTCGCGCATCTTCTTTGAGCGCCGGCGTTCGGCTCCCCTTTGGCTGACTCCCTGCTGTCTGACGCTGGAGGGAGGCCTTTGTGTTACACTGACTCCTTTCATTGTTGAGGTTGGGTAATAAAGATGGTTTGTGTGTGTCTGTGCGTGTGCACTTGGGGCCTGTGACTCAGTGGAACACCGCAAACTTTGGCAATGACAAGTCCCAAAGCAACACTTTGCAAAATAAATGCAGATTAAGAGAAAAAGAGGAGGTGGGGGAGCGGGGCAGCAGGGGGGGTGAGCAGCATCTGGTTTGTTGCAACAACTGCGACAATGGCGGGCGGAAAATCAATACACAACCGGGAAATAAAAGACTTACTCAGCAAGGGTTTTTTCATCACAGGCCTCAACCACCTTGAGCGTTTCAAGAGCCAGGGGTGAGACAAAGGGACACTGTGTGGGGACGCTGCAATTGTCCTTTGTGGGCCTCAGGTCAGTTTGGCAACTTCCTTTGGACAAGTGAGGCTTTTCAAGAAAATCTGAACGTCAAACATGTTCTCACGAGTACGCGTGAGAGAAGACGCTATCAAATTTGGTGCAAACTAACACTCACCCTCGTCCAGATCAGACCACGCGTGGAGGGAAGGTGCACGTCCGAAACTTTTCACTCCATCTCTCTGACTGAAGGACGGAAAAATGATTTGAATGAAGTCGGGGCCCGTTTCTCTCCTTCCCTCTCCTTACGAGCCTTGCATCCCTCCAGCCCGAGAGACTTTTACTTGATTACGGATGTCCAGGCCAGCGGCGTGCGATAAGCGCTTCCACGTGAGGCGAGAGGTGAGACGAATATCTCCCCCGCATAAGTACAGGGAGAGGTGAGGAGAGATGGGGGGGGGAAAGGACGGCTAAATTGGCAGCTGTTGGGAAAAATGAAAATGAGCCCCTTGGGACGGCTGCGCTGTAAGTCATGACGTGAGGGCACCTTTTCTGCATTCCTCCGTCCTCTGCTGGGCTGCACGGGTGGATGGGGCAGGTGGTCGGGGTGAGAGGAGGGAGCTGAGAGCTGACACACAGAAAACGGGAAAATAACGGAGAAAGTATCAAAGTTGACCCTTTGTGCTGGCAGGAGGGGGGAGGTGTGGTCGGACGCAGGAGCCCAGCGAGAGGAGGGAGCTTTAGGGTTCAACTTTGACCTCATAAAGAAGGCCCAGCTACTCATTAGTCAGTGTAACATCTGCAGCAGCAGGACGGTGACCCCGTGGTAATGACAGAAGGACGAGCCAATTAAATAAACAGCGCTGTCTGTCAGGAATGGAGCGGCACACTGGGCCTTCAAAGACCGACGCTGGATTCTTCCTGTAGGCTCCCGCCCAAGTCAGCTGATTTACACACACAATCGCTGAGATCCTTAAATCATTGAGAATCTTCACAGAGCCTTTGTCCACTTCTCTTACTTTCTCTGTAATCGAGGCCGTTCAATTGTCTCACACCCAGCGCCGGCACACGGCTTTGTGCCGGAGGCCGACGGATCCCTCTGGGGAGCCGGTGGTCACGGGGAGGTCTGTCATTATCAACGCCGTGACTGCGACGAGGAGCTCGTGCAGAGTGAGAAGAAGAACTTCTCATCAATGGTTCCACTGGTCCTGTCATTGTCCTTTCACTCTTTTTACCCCTTGGTCATTTTCTCCACAACAACTCTTATTACTCGTGCGTGGTTACGACGAGGAAAGTGGACCATCGTCGTTCCCTCCACTGATGTGCTGACCTTCATTACTCATCCAAAATGCATGTCCTTCAACCAAACGGGGCAGCCGCTGAGCAAACACGCAGCGCAATAAGTTGTTCCGCTGTAAAACCAGGTCTAAAGGTTGAAACGTGTCGGAAAATGTGTCGACAAGTAAAAACTGGCTGACAAAACCATCCAGTCTGAGGAACAAATGGCCAATCAGGTCAACAAACTGATTGATGTCAGAACACAGAGGTCGGGGATGCAGGCGGACACTCTACAGAGAGGCCGTGATGTGGCGGTCTAAGGGTCGAGGTCATGACACCAGAACACACGCTGCAGCATCCACTTCCACACAATAACCTGCTGCTCCTTGAGTGACGCAGCGTCAGGCCTTTTACAGCAGCTTCATCTCCTGGTGACTGAAAGTAGTTATCTTCAACATTCACCTGTTAATCTCTGTGTGCTCATTTTGTAGACTTTGAGTGTTCACATGTCGAGGAGCTCCATCTTGGAAAGCGCCTTGAGATTGCGAATTGGCGCTTTACAAATAAAATTGACTTGACTTAATGAACAAACGTGTACATCTCAGTAAAACATACATTTTAAATTGAATTCAGATTTTTTTTACAGATGATAAATCAGACACGATTTCGTGTTTAGTGCTTTATGCAGTCTTACTTACTTGTTCAACGTTTGCTTTCCAGGGGAGGTATTCTTGACAGAAAGTACGCGTGCGTGTGTGTGTGTGAGAGAGAGAGAGAAAGAGAGAGAGAGAGAGAGAGAGAGAGAGAGAGAGAGGCACATGAGCTCCCTCAGTTGGCTGAGCTGCCGGAACTCACATCACTGTGACCGCACCGACACTGTGAGATTAAAGTCCTTAATAACCAAGTTATCGACTAGAATCTCCTTTAACCAAAATACCACAGGATGACGTGTAACCGCTGAAATCAACCTGGAATTACTGTTATGGCGGATTCCTTGGCGCGCTGTCAGTTCCTGTATTTACGTACCTATCACGAGTATCGTAAATCCGAAATGCTTGCAGCAAAAATATAGTAGAATACGAAAAAACAATAATTTTTGTTACACAAACATATATTCACGCAAATGCAATTCAAGTTTTATTTTCTATTCATAAGGACAACAATACAGCGGTGAGGTTGGGTGGAGCTGGTACGATGCAAAGTGTCTGGGGCTATGCGAGGGCAGCACTGTGAGCAACTAGGGGCAATGAAAGCAACTGGGCTAAAGGCGGACTCGCATCAACAGCCAATCAGCGAGTAGTGTTTGCAAGGAAAAATGCGTGATGACGTATAGACCACTCCCCCTGCATTACGTAACTTCCCGGGAAGAAGGAGTGTGATGTGGCTCTGACCATCAACAAAAATGGTGAGATTTCCTCTATTCACAACTGCAACTTTAACGTCTTCGCTCTACCGCTGATTCACCGCGGCACATACGCCCGTCTCCACCTCGTCGTTCACTAATACGATCGTTCAGTGCTCACAGAGAAAGACAATGCGAAGCTGTTGAGCTAGCATGCGCTAATTGGTAGCAGTATCTATCCCATGGCGTCTCTGAGCCGATTGATTCATTCTACGCGGGTAAACCTATGCCGCCAAAACGTGCACGTTATGGACAAATTATCTGTGTAGCTGCAGTTGTCACATACTTGCTAGAGCCAACGCCGGCAGTGTGCCGACTGCCACGTAGCTCCACAACAGAGCCTCAGGGAGTGTCAGCCTGTGGCTGAGTGTGTGTGTGTGCGCGCGCCTGCGTGTGTGTGTGCGTGTTCAAGCTACAAAACAGTGGTCAAGTCAAGTCAATTTAATTTGTAAAGTGCCAAATCAAACAGAAGTTATCTCAAGGCGCTTCTAATGTGGTCCTAGTTACAATACAGTTCTTGCAGCTCGTATATACAAAGCTGACTCCCTTATTTCCCGTCCAGTACCTGAGGGTAATGTGGTGAAACACAAAGATGAACAGAGCTGAAGTGAGGTAGAGATGTTCTGTAAAACTTCACAGTGCTGAATAAATGATGTCTTGCTCAAAATGGAGCAATTACCCTAATCAAACCACAATTGCTCAACCGGCATTTCAGAAAGTATTGAAACATCAGGGCAGCAATCACAGAAATATAGAAAACAATCATTGTGTGATTTTCTGTTCATGGTCTTTCACTGTAAGAGATGAATCCAGGCTCTGTTCTGTTGGCAGCCACACAGACACTTGGTCAGGCTGCTTAACCTGAATCTGCTCCCCGAGTTCAACATTTACACTCTGTACTAGGGCTGGGCGATTTGACCTCGAGAAAAATCTTCGATTTTTTTAAAGAAAAATTCGATTTTCGATTCGATTTTCGATTTTTTTTTCAATGCACTTAAAAACAACTGCAGACATCTGACATCTTGTCAAAGTGCATCTTTATTGCTGTGGTTGTCCTCAGAGTTAAAATGCATAAAAACAATCCAAAATAAGAAGTAAATGAGGCTCTGTCATTCAGCAATTTCGAGCTTTTACCCAGATTTAAGTTTTCAAAAGTGCAACAGCAACTTCACAATACCTTAAATGATCTGATTAGGAACAGAGAACATGTTCGTGGTGGCAGAGTAAAACGCCACCTCCTCCAGCTCAGCGCGGATCGTTTGCCAAGTGGCAGTGTACAGGTGAGGCAGCGCTACGCTGGCGAAATACTTGAGATTGGGTACAACGTACCTTGACGTATCTGAAACTTTCAACAAGTGATTAAAGCCTCGCTTTTCAACAGAATAAACTGGCAACATGTCTGTGGCAATATAAGACGTGATGGCCTCTGTCGTCGCTCTCTAACGCGCTCCATTCTTATCATAAGGCACACAGTTTGTAAAGCTCTCAGGAAGTGTCATTTGCTTTTTAGCCGGTGTGCTAAACCTGCCGTCTTCGTTTCGTAGCTGGTTACACTTCTCCCATTCTCCGGAGTGTTTATTCTTCAGGTGCTGGAACAGATAAGTTGTACTGCTGCTTCTGGTAGCAACAGCCTTTAAACAAATTTTACAGCGAGGCTTTGTCTGTTGTTCATCTGATGCATCGAAACCGAACCAGTTCCAAATGACTGAATTAGTTGTGCCTTTCCTTGGAAGTAGCTCTTGTTTACATGCTGCCGCCGCCATGTTGTTTGTAATTGTGTTGCGTGTGGGAGGGGGCAGGCTCACATTGCGCTACGGAAACCCACAAGAAACGGAACGCGAAAAATGTCGAAAAACTCGAATTTGCAAAATAAAAATCGCTTTTAGCTACAAATTCGATAAATCGATGTTTTGCCCAGCCCTACTCTGTAGACATGAGCCTGATCTACATGTGTTGCCGTCTCCTCTTTCCCCCTCCCCAGTCGGCCATTTTCAACTTCCAGTCGCTGCTCACAGTCATTCTGCTGCTGATCTGTACCTGTGCCTATATCCGCGGCCTGGCCCCCAGCCTGCTGGACAAGAACAAGACCGGGTCAGGCCCACACACACACACACACACACACACACACACACTCACACACTCACACACTCATGTCCCACATACTTACTGCGTGACAGACATACAAACGTGACGTCTCCAGCGGCCTTTCAAACACGATGTCCCTAGCGACACGATGGCTTCGCTGAGTGATGAGCGTCCATCCCAGCCGGTTCAGTGTTATTATTGGACGCGGAGACGCCATGATTCACCTCTAATGAGTGTGACTGGGCCCTGCAGCGAGCTGGACACAAACGCACACTGGCACACTCAGAGGAATGGCCCTGCTTTGGGCGTAGAGGCCTGCACTTCTCAGACGGATGCGTCAGTGGTTGGGATGATTTCATATTTTTCCCTCACAGTTTGTTGACGAAAGCTTGAGTGTATTTATTGTTACTGAGCCTGCTGCTTATTTGACCAAGCATCTGAGGACCGGCTCGAGTAATTCAATTATCGCCTCGTAATTATCTATGCTATTAGTTTATTTGTATTTTCTGTGAAAGACCGCAAATAAACTGAAGAGTTAAAATAAGCTACTGCATAAACTAAACCCGTTCACACTCTCCACTCACAATGTTCTCTTTTTTTCTGTGTTATAGGTTTCTAGGAATTTTCTGGAAATGTGCCAGGATAGGTAAGCGGCCACTGTGGCTCTTCACTCTGCCCCGATTCTACCCCGAGTGAGATGCTTGGCATTCACCGACGTGTGTGTGCGCCCCAGGTGAGAGGAAGAGTCCGTGGGTGGCGTGCTGCTGCATCATCATGGCGTTCAGCATCCTCTTCCTGCAGTGACGGGAGCGGTCAGATCAGGAAACGGACGGGCGGGCGGCCGTGTCACGGACAATGCAACTGCAGAAGCACAACAGGAACGCCAGCCAGTCGCCCGGATCGCCGGAAAATGGAAGATCTCCCTCGCTGCAGTCTGGAGGGAAGGAGAGGGGGCGGGGCCAACAGATTAGCTCCAAAGTACGTGTGTGTGCGCGCGCGCGCATGGGAGCGCCTGGGAGGAGTCGGCTGCCAAGGCTGACAACTGCAGTGTGGCCACTGTTTGTGTGTCTTTAAAGTATAGGTGTGTGTGTGTGCGTGTGTGTGCTGCGTTTTATCTGCCATCTAGTTAATAAATGCGTTAATTCTGAGATACTGTACAGGATCAGACCCAGTCTTGCTTGTCCAAAGCTTTCAAACGTCTGAAGCAGAAACACCAGTAAATATTTTTAATTTGGTCATTTTTGCTTTTGTCCAGTTGTGATCAGAATCGTATTTGTGTGTCAGCCGATTGCAGTCGCCACGGCAACCAGCGCCCCTCGGCGGTCCAGCCTGGTACGCCCAGTATTGACTTTTTGCCACTTTGGTTTCTCACTTTTCTGTTTATTTTTGTCGGTGAAGTGGCAGTAAAAGTCATATGTAAGGAGCAATACACTCTGATAACCTCGGACCTCGTCCCCACTCGTCAATTCCGTGGCTCGATCGCCCCGCAGCAGTGGCGACGGCGAGGCCGCGCTCGGGATTCTTTCCGCAGCGAGATGGAGTCTGA
>OMPJ01021144.1:0-11664 GCA_900312935.1 Carapus acus
AATATAATATAATACAATATAATATAATATAATATAATATAATATAATATAATATAATGTAATGTAATGTAATGTAATGTAATGTAATGTAATATAATATAATATAATATAATATAATATAATATAATATAATAAAATAATAAATATAAACATAAATTTTACCATGTTCCCCAAATGTATGGTATGTGTTGGATGGACCACAGTGGTTTGTGACTGTGACAGCTGTGTCGAATGTCGACATCCCATTGGTGTGTGTCAGTGAGTGTGTGTAACAGAGTGCGGGCCACTTTTAATTTAACGCTTCATTTCAATCGATGTGGAAAAAGCTCAGCGTTAAAGGCCAATCGGATGTAGGGAGTGAGGGTCGGACACCAGGCGAATCCCCTCTCAGGCCGTTCCACTCCGTCACGGACGGGGGCCACTCGGCCGCTCATTGTTTGCTTTTCCTCTGTTTCATAGAGACGAGCCGAGAGGGAGTGCATGACACAGATGATGGCACAAACCCTTTCACTGTCACACAGGAAAAGCCCCGCGTCAGGATTTGGGCCGCACTTTGGTCAGCATACACACTTCTCCTCAAACGACGGGGAGGATTTGTTCAATGTGAGTTGCTGCATCAGGTGGTTTGTTTCAACTGATGCAGCAACGGGCACAGGGGTGAGTCAGGTTTGTCCTCTCATGTGGACATGGAGAACATGTTACGGTGGACATTGGACATCACGGATAATGGACACTGCGCTGAGATATGTGTGTGTGTGAGGCAACATGGTGAAATATCTCCAACTTTGCGTCAAAATTGTTTTTTTCAAAATCCATTAGTATATAGCGTACATGGTATGTAGTACAGACTGAGTATGCACTAGTATGAACTGTAATTATGTGTCGCGGAAATACTGTAAAAACTTAACGACATTCCATTTTATATGACTGCTTCAGGCGAGAAAACCTGTTCTGAGTTGAATCAAGTCACCAACAAAGACGTGATTCAGGGGCAGTCAGGCCAGATTCTTGTCCAGAATGTGAGTAATTCTAGTATCTGGGGCAGCACTGGAAATGTGTCAGCACCTTTGAAGGCCTATGGGACAAACAAAGCTGTAGAAAAACTTCCAATTCTGAATGTTTTCTATAGGAAACCAGTGGGAAGAAGTAGTACTGACAATGGTCTGTGAGAAGTCCTTTGATGAGTTGAACGAAGTGACTGGCCTTTGAATTGTCTGCAATTTTTTGCAAAAACTGACATGTCCGCATATGTCAGCGGCACTTTCGAGCCTTTTCTTGCTTGGTGAGCATCAGCTGATGGAAACGAGCTGTGCATAGAAGTAGCTGGGGGGAATCATGGAGGTCTGAGCTGACCTCATCACTGTTAACCTGGGCTGTGAGCTTGTATTGTGCTGGCTTGGGGGACATATCGAGTCAACTGGGCACACACACTCACACACACTCACACTGTGGGTTTAGACAACAGTAGTCAGTGGTTATGTAACTGTGCAGGCTGTAGCAGGGAAGCGTTGGCCAAGTTCCTATGAGCACAAATTCAGCAACCACAAAAACCGCCCATTCCTGCCAAGCACATTTTCTCCCATGTGACCCACCATGATGGACAGCTACACACATTTACACAGCTGTACTACACTGCAAGCAATGCCTGCACTGTAATCCTGTGGGCATTATCTTTCACTGCACTTTTGAATCAACATGAAGATTTGTCCAAGTCAGCACCTGTCTCCTTAAGTTGTTATGCAACTACAAAAAGGCTCAAGGGGGGGCTTAAAATTGTTATTTTGACAATGTTTAGCACTTAAGTTACTTCGACCTATGGCAGCATGTCTGAATTTGAGTACATTGTGTTACAATTCCACAGAGAAGTACTAATAAGACACATTTTTGTGAGGCTGCAAGTCTACTTTATTGCATTTGTAATTACAGGGTGTCAGTGTGAGATCCTACCAAAAGGTGAGCTGCTGTCAACACACCACAGCATTACAAACGTAGAACAGTACAAGTGTTAAAAAAAAAGCTTCAGTTTCACCTTCAGTCGTTTTTTTTTTTTTTTGGTCCTTTTATAGTTGTTTTTTTACTTGTTGATAAAAAACAAACAAAAAAACTTAGAAAAAGTTACAAAAAACAAAATGCACAACTATGGCAGCCAGAACTACAATGAGTCACACTACAAAAAAAAAACAGGGCTGCAAACGGGACCGCCATCCCGTCACCTAGCGTTGGTCGTTGGTTTGAATCCCCTTGGATGCAGAATGGAGTGGATAGAGTCGGAGCCATTAGGTGGAGGTAGGGCTTCCGGCCTCGCTGCTCTCGCTCACCTGCCGCTGCACCACCATCTCCTTGGCAATGCAGGTGATCTGACCATTCGTCACCCCCCCTCTGACAAACACACGGAGGGTTACGATCACTCCAATTCATTCGAGAGATGTTTATGCATGTGTGTTTCCGCTCTTACTTCTGCTGAGCCTCCTCAGTCAGCGTGGTCATCCCCGGCTGCTTCCCAAAGAAGAAACTGGACCACCAATGTCCAGAGTCCTGCTTTGGGAGTCCTGTATGGAGACACAAATGTGCACCATCGTTTGAGAGTTATTGTTTTGTTGGTTCTCATGAGGGGGCGGGGGCAAAGTTAATGCCAACTAGAGGCTACGTGCCCGACATCTAAGCGTACTGACAGTTATATGAACACGTGTACACACATTCACACATCAGTCTCATGCTGGTCAACATGTGAGCAGCTGCAGACTTTCACAGGCACACACGCTAACGCACAGTCACTTCACTTCTGGGTCGGGCTATTTATAGCCCCCAAAGTTGCACACATGTGACTGGAATGTGTACTGTATACATATTTCACCGTCTGTGACACGACCTACATTTCATGTAGTCCAGGTCACTGGTGTCTTTCTTTGATTAGACCATAATAAGGCAGTATTGTGTCCTACACAGACGAACACTCAGAAGGTGTTGACTCAGTGTGAGCCCGGCGGCCATTCCCCTTTCACCTACTTGGGTGTAGCGGTGGCGTGTGCGTATGTGTTTGTGTGGCCCAGATTTGGCAGCTGCCCCGCTGAGCCACATGCGAGCTTAAAGTACAGAATCTTAACGTTGTAAACCATTTCATGATCTGAATTCTGAATGCAAATGTGTTGCGCAATTGATTCCGCGGAGGACTGACAATTGCTGACGTTGTGATTCCAAAGTACGACCTGTTCCTGTCTAATCAGTGAATGAAATGACAACTCACAGGGTGAGTATAAGATATCTACGGCTGGGATTTGATGTTTACTGTGTTAACTCTTGGAGTCTCTTCAAGTACAAAGTCACAGAATTCATTTATGACTATTGGAGCTTAGGAGAGTTTAATAAATGATAAACATACCTGGGTGGTGGGGGATAACCTCTCCGGTGTACTCCGAACTGCCACATGAGCTGCTGCTAGAGGTCGAGCCAATGCGCCCTGCAGGGGGAGACAGAGTGTGCAAGGTAAATGTCAATTATCAGCCAATCAGTGGAGGAGTGTCGGTGCAGCTGTCTGTGGTGCTAGGGACCCATTTTGGGTCCATGAATGAGAAACATGAAGGTCGAAACTCACTTCGGTAGTAATCCGTGGTTGCTACAAGAGATCCGCCGGCTGGAATTGCTGCCATTCTTCTGCTGATGGTTACTTTAGGATAAACTTGATGGAAACCTGGAAGGCAGACATTTTAGAATTACTCTGAATCCTTCATTTTCCAGCCTCCAATCACCCTCACTCATGTGCACACACAAGCAAACCAACATCTCTGGGCCAGACCCTTCACATGTTGGATAAGAGGAGTATACAGTCGTACAAGCTGACGTGACTCTCTTTTAATTGGTATAATCAGATCATTGCAGAGCGAATAGAATCATTGAGTATCGGATGATGATAATGATGTTAACTACGGATTACAAGGTGGGCTGAGATTGATACACACTGTACACGGTGAGGGTTTCCTTGTGAAAACGCATCTGTTTAAATGATCGACATTCATGTTGGCCATAATGCCGATCAATGGCGTCTGATTCGATCAGAGATGGATCGTTTGATAATCGATGCCCTATCTGCGGCTGAGGAGCAATGAGGCCCCTCCACCAGTGTTGTTATGAGAGCAGCCCCGGCAGTGAACTTGGATATAGGGCACATTTAGAGCCTCGAGGAAGCCAAACACTGTCAACCCTGGGTTGGGAAAGGATATCAAGGCGATTGACGGCTGGGTGTTACGGCGATTTCTGTTGAGTTTGAGATGGTGGACCCCCGGCGACATTTTGTCGACGGACAAGACACATACAAACAAACAAAAACAAGGAGACCCGCTGCCTTGTCACAAAAACGCCCACCGGTGTCCGGACGCCACTACATAAGATTTAAAACAGCGTCGTTTGATAGCTCGAGTACATTCATGTGAATCTCGAACAAACACTTACAAAATCCGCGCGTCTCGGCCCGGGAGAGGCTAAAACGAGACAGCCCACCCACACATGAGACCCTCGCCGATCCTCCATGTTCTCAAGCTACAAACGGTCCATTCTCACCTTTCGTCGAGCCAGACGTGCAGGATGTTCAGTAGCACTCAATTCTGCTTGGTCAGCGAGGCTGGGGGAGAAAACGCTAGGCGACGGGGCCCATTTGAAAAGAAGATTTGGGTTTCGTTGACCCTCCAAGGTCCGTTCCAAGAACGACGTCTCACTGCTCACGCGCTGGTGTTCTAGCCGATTTATACAAAGGGACCCGAGGGGGCGGGGCTAAGGGGCGGAGGCGCGTTCAAAGTCTATATATAGTCCCGCTACTCACAGTTTCTGGAATGATATGCCTCATACATTGTCTCATTTCCGCAAGGCCTGTGTTTGTGCTGATGTGTCTGTCCCACCAAGTGCTGATTTCATCATTTCTCATGACGAAATATCGTTGGGGACATAGTTCCTTATTTGACTGTATGTTTAAACCAAAGCCGACGGAGGAAAATCTCCCCTTTACCGGTATCCAAAACCTCTCACCCACTTACACCTAGGTAGATTTAATTCCCCTCCTCCAAAAATATCTTGTCTATGATTCTTTTCTTACATGACTTTTCTTAGGTGCGCAAAACGCCAATGGTTGTCAAATTTCTGCCACACAAACACTCTCTCCCAAGACCTGTCATATGCGAATGCTCGACAGTGAATGCATCATCGCTGGGAGTGACACCGAATAATCTGCCCCGATACAGGCTCTCACGTTTATGCGGCCCACGGTCACGTGGGCAGCACGAACAGAGCACATCTCTAAACCCTCTCAACCCACATCCTCTCGGCTATTTCAATATTTTGAGTGCAGTGATCCTTAAACGTCTTAGTCACTGATCAAATGTCATCTTAAATGGGATGTGTACTTTCCCGCCTTATTCATAGGCTGAATAAACTATGTTGTTGAATGTTAGGATCATATTACACATGTAACCCTCGACATGTGTTCATCGGAAATGATAAGAAAACCGCATCAATAATTAAGGTGAATTTCGAAACAACAGCGCCACCCTCTGGCCAACGTTTAAAGGTCAATTGAGGTTGGTGTGCAAGCACCCCGAACCTGGTTGAGGCTGAAACGACATCACGATGCTTACTCTTGTAAGTAAACGTCAGCGTCAAATTAAAATATCCTTATTATTAGACAGGATGAAAACAGGATGTGGACATTCTTTTATTGTTGATTTAATTCAGAATTCTTTGTGGAAAAAAGCTGTATCACAATAAGTAATAATTCCATGAAAGCGCTTTGAAAGACAGCATGGTGGCTTGAAGGTATAATTTTAACAAAATATCACTCACATTTGTGACACATTTGTTCATTATTGAGGTACAGTTTGGCTGCATTTCTACAGTAACTGTCCACCACACCACCCATCCATCCCTAGTGCGATACCCGTGATGCAGTGCAAGACATCACATGCATCTGTATGTAAAAGTGTATTCTGTAGGTGTGTACATTGTTTTCATCATACTGACTGGTATTGGTACGATTGGTTTACTGATTATTGGCTTATTGTACATTGTTTATTTCACGACTTCCTTTTCTGTACCATTCTCTGAGTTGCTGAGGCTTTAAGAATTTCCCTGAACCACTGTCATTGACAAGTACCTACCTGCCTACCTATCTAACTGATGTGTGTGTTGTGTGGGGACTTGACAAAGAAACATCAAAACCAGATCATTTAAAGGAATGCTTTATTGATACCCAAACATATACAACAAAACCAAAGATAATTCTCATTTCATTCAGCATTTTCTTCCAAATCTGATCCCTTTTAATCATCTACATCTACATCTACAATCAGCTTAGCCCAAGACCTTTATGTAACAGGAATCTGTATCTCCTGCAGAACTCAACTGTATGCAGGAGTGTATGCATGTGTGTGTGCTGCCTTTTGCAAATGGCACCCAAAGCTAGAGAGAATTTACTGGCTTCAAGCAGCACTCTTTCACTCCTTGAATTTTAGTATATTCAACTGAGCTGTATATTCTGATATTTGGCCTTTTGTTTAAATGAAAATGTGATTCAAGCCACCGATACCCGAACAAGGGACATGCGGGGGACATGCACTGTAATGTGCATGTGTATCTGTCTGTGCTGACCACAAGTGAAGAGACATTTGTAACAGAAAGAAAAGTCTTGGCAACAGTTGCTACAAATATAAGCACAAACTAAATAAGAGTAACAAGACAAATAAATTGCTAAACCATCAACACAAAGACGAGAGGAAAAGAAGCTCCAGTTTTGGCAATAACGGAGAAAAGGGGGAAGATAAAGACAAGGAAAGAGAGAGACTGGCTGTGTTTGTGCATTCACTCTATCTAGCAGTGATATCCTCCCATCTGCCTCCCTTAGAGGATCTGTAGGAAGTTTCGCGGAGCCTCGTGGCGAGCTTGGCCTCAGGTCAGCACAAGTTCCTCAGCGGGCCCCTCCGCATTTCCACTTGGAGGTTGGCGAGTCTGAGGGGAGACGTTTGGATGGCATTACAGCGACTACCTTGACCTTCAGCGCCGAGACTTCTCAAAAGTCATGTTCAGACAAAGCTCCGGCGGGAGTGAGCGAGGGGGTACCATCACGAGCGCGTGCGATTCGTCCAATCCAGAGTTTGAGTGCCGACCTGGTTTTGCTGAGAGGTCGCAATGTTTATCGCTTTTGCTGGAAGAGTCTGGCCCACACTGTTGTGGCTGTGGAACTGAAGCTATGCTGCGAGGAGATGCTTGCTGGCAGCGGATATTCGGTTAGGCAACATTCATTTGACTACATGGTCTCAAACAGAAACGGCGAAGAGCACCCGCCTCTAAATCACAAACTTCAGGGGGCGAGGGAAAAAAAAGAGACAAGAATCTGTGACTACTTCATATTTGGGGCGAAACAAAGTGACAGTGCTACAAAAAAAAACTCTGCAGCATTTTGAGGGTAGATGTCTGATTCAGCTGTTACCACGCTGTGTATCCGTAGCTTCATCCTGATTTCTGCACCTTGGCATTTAGATTCTGTAGACCTGACGGTCGCTTGTCTTTAGAGTAACGACAGCCAGTGGTGCGGTAGTGTGACAATACACAGCCTGCCTGATGCCATCTAGAACAGAGAAGACTCTAATGTTCTGAGCAGTGTAAACCTGGGCAGGGCTGTTTTAGACAGTGAGTGTTCTGAGTGCGTGTATGTGTCTGAATCAACTTCTGGCACAGTGATTTGGAGGCACCAGTGTCTGACGGCAGATGTTTGTCTCCTTCCTCAAAAAGGGCTCAATCGGCACGGCTGAGCACAGGGAGTCACTATTTTCACTGGTGTGGTTAGATCGGGACTGAGGCGCCTTTGTGTCTCAACGCAGTGGCGGTTACCGTCAAACACATTCTCACAGTTACCAGGCTCAAACCAGTCTTATCTGACTCAACATGCTCAGCTCCCGTTCCACATCAAGCTCATTGAGAAATAGACCAGTCTTTGACTATTACAACATCCTATGGGGAAACTTTAACGCCAATAGGGCTCTAGGAACTTTTTAACCAGTCTATTTTGATCGATGCGCCCTCTCATCTGATTGGTCGGTTTACGTTAAATTAAATGAGGTCATTGGACGGCCGACAGACAGGTTTGGCCGTGATGACTGTTAATCTGTCAGTTATCATGCTGCTGACTAAGTGCACGTGTTTGTGATAATCCGTCAGTGTGTCGTCTCCAACTGTGAGTTGTGTCTCCCCTTTCCTCTGCTTCTTCTCATCAGCTCCTTTATGTTTTTGTTTACGACCTAACTCTCCGGCACAAAGCTGTTGCTAACATTAGTTTAAGTCATATTTGTACACATCGATAAAAGTATATTATGTAAAAACCTTATGCAAAGCATGTAAAATAGATTATCATATAAAATGGCTGAAGGTGTGTTTTTACATCCTGGGTGAGGTTACGGCGTCGGCTTGGTTTTGCGTGGGACGCGTTAATGTGCTGATTCACAACCGGCACCGGCACACGCGCTCAGGCAGGTGGGCGGAGCCAAAGCAGCACAGGCGCAGGATTGGCCGGTGTTTGACAAGCGTTTGTTGCATGATCTAAGGTGGGTGTGACTGGAGGCAGAGTGTAGAAACGCAAACGGGCGAGATGCCGCTAACCCCTAATGTTGACATCCCGGCTGCATGTCAGTGACAGGAAAACGGTTTAAAGCTTTTATGGAGCCCTGTGATTGGCTGAAACAGTGATATTAGGTTATGAAGGTGCCTGGAGTATGGTGGTGAGGGGGAGGGCGTGAGCAAAAACAAAAACAAAAAAAGAGCAGGGAGAGCCATAAGGAGGGGGTGGATCGAAAAGGAGGGGAGGCCACAGGCGGTGACGAACAACAAAAACGAGGATGAGCAGAAGAAGGGAGGGCGGCGGTGGCGCCCGCCTCGTCTCCGCCCGCAAGTCCTTCTGAGTGTTAACAGGCCACCGAGGAGGACGGGGACAGGGGATTTGGGGCAGACTCGAGGTAAAATCTGTTCAGTCTTGGGCCAGTTGGAAGGCGGCAATGCAGAGTGGGAGGAGGAAGAGGAGGAGGAGGAGGAGGTGGAGAGGGGGGGAGGAGGGCACTCAGAAAGGCGGGTTCTCTTGAGTCGGGGTGGTGTCGGTGGGCGAGCTGACGGCGTCCCCATTGCCTCGGCCTCCAACGACCTTATACTGAAGACAGAAGAAGGAGAGAGAGACAGAGCACCAAGAGTGAAGATGAGGAGGAGGGAAGAGGACAAAGCCAGATATGTTTGCGGTCCGCAGCAGGCCACGCCCCCAAGCCAAGACACCGTCACTCCTGAGGCGAGAACAAGCAAACGGACAGACCGCGCAGGTATTAACTCCCTATTTAAATCCACTTTGTAGACCTCACACACACCAGGCTCCCTTACACAGCAAATACACAATCCTGCCTCCCACTCTGGAGCAGCTACTGGCACTGCAGCACCACAGGGGCCAAGTCGCCTGATGAACAAGCGATGACACACACAAGCGCTCATTTCCAATAAGGGCAGGGGAGGCCAGACCTGTTATATGGTGTTGCTCTGAGAGGAAAACCCAGACAAGAGGAATGTCGCCTGAACTTGTGACTGACAGCCGAGGCCGGTGGGTTGTGCTAAAATGTAGACTGTGGTGTCACAGCCGCCTGATTACTCTTGAAAGTTCTGTTCCTCGACTTAGCTCACCTTCAGGTTTCCCACTTTGTCCTCAAATGACTTGAAGGTGGGCGAGTTCCTGAAATACAGAGACACAGTATTACACACACATCCACGCACACTGAGATCCTGCTTCAACCTACAACAGGCTAAATTCTCATCAACTAGAAACTTCTGTTGACATGATTGCTTTTACTGAAAAGCCAGTGGGTGGTGACAGTAAATCCAGTGATCAGAGTGCTCACACAACATATACAACCTGTTTAAACCCAATAATATCTATCTATCAAAATGACAAAACTGGATAATGTGTTGACACAGCTAAGAGGAACGTTTCATGTGACGAGTTGGATCAAGGATACTAGAAATAGCGGCGCAAAAATTTCTAGAATAAGACAAATAAATCCCAAGATGCATGAAAATTCTGACATGACAACTAGAGCAAGACCGCATAGTATTCGTTTCCGTGTGTGCAGGGCGTCAGATGCATCATTTACCTCATGGCCGGCATACTTATCGAGTGGCGAATGGAATAGTTGCTACTTTGAGAGCATTAAAAGAAGGAGACAGAGAGGTGCAGGTGTTAAAGGCTGAAAAGCATTACTCGCGTCAACACTCACTCACTCAAACACACGCACACACAGGCACACACGTATATGCATGTTCGCATGCACAATCAAGCTAGCTCGGCCAAATTAGTCAGTACCTGCTCAGTATTTTTATATATAGTATTTTTTATATATATTCTTTATAAATTATATATTGCACATATATACTGCTGCAGTCAGCATTACATTACTGTGCATACTCAGGGTAAACAGACATTTTTGGTGGCACAGTCTTGAATTTGTTTACCCAAATATGACTCAAGCTAAATCGTAGGCGTAAAGCGTACCTTAAAGAGTCGCAAATACAACAGGAATTTGAATATTTGGGCTGGAAAACAATAAAATTGATAAAATAACAAAGCTCCACCTCCTCCTATGGGTCTTACCTAAAGGAATTTGAGAAAGGCAGAGCTCTGAGGGTCAAACCAAGGCAGCAGGGGAAAAAAAGAGGGAGAGCGTGAGCAGGAGGCAATCAGCCGAGTTTTGTCGGACGGACGGGTGCGGGTGCTGCGCGGCGCTTCTTCCAGATGCATGCTTGCATCAAGGCACAGACTAAACCTACTGGATGTGGATTTGCCTTGACAACAGAATGGGGAGTTCCTGTGACGAACAGGAGGTGAGGTTGCGAACATGCTGCGGGCGAATGGCTGCTCTAAGCGAGGGGGAAGAGGGAAGGGAGCGACTGGGGTCATTGAGGGTCAAAACCGCTAGAGGGAGCCACAATCAAAGAACGAACGGACACGCACGAGCACACAAACATGCAAAGGCAAAACAGACATTCATGCACACGCATGCACACACACGCATAGGTATTTGACACACACACACACACAGCTATTTCATGGCGTGTATTGTTGCAGCGTCTCTTCCTGTTTCTGGCCCTTCCTGTTTTCTCCGCCTGTGTGACACAGCAAGCTGTTCTCCTCTCTTTTCAACACGCGGTGGGGTTGTACCTCATGTCGCCAAACTTCTTGCTGATGGCTGTCCCCACTGTGGACAAAGCAGCGCTAGTCTTCTGCCCGGCTTGGGTGAGGGTCTCCTGAGTCTTTTTGTATCTGGATAGTGAGGGAGAGAGAGAGATGTCAAATCAGGACGATCACCCGGAATGTAAATACATACACAGCGCCGACTGACGTTATTCATCACCCGCCCTCACGCCCACACCAACAGAGAAAGCATTGCCATGGAGTCGGAATGTTGGCGGTGTGAGTGGAGGGGCTACTTAAACGCCTTGTCTTTGTGTCTCTTCAGCTCCCCTGCTTCAAATACAACCGGCTGAGATGACGCCTTACTCGGCTGAAGCTTTGTTCCCTATGGATGGGGGTGGTGTGGGGGTGGTGTAGAGTGTGTGTGTGTGTGTGTGTGTGTGTGTGTGTGTGTTGGGGGGGGTGTTTGT
>OMPJ01021144.1:11684-21791 GCA_900312935.1 Carapus acus
GGAGGGGCTACTTAAACGCCTTGTCTTTGTGTCTCTTCAGCTCCCCTGCTTCAAATACAACCGGCTGAGATGACGCCTTACTCGGCTGAAGCTTTGTTCCCTATGGATGGGGGTGGTGTAGAGTGTGTGTGTGTGTGTGTGTGTGTGGGAGAAGAGGAATCATTTCAAATGGAGTCAGTGTGTTGGGCAATCTGTCGGGACAGGGGGTTTGGGAATGCTTGGTGGCATCCTGATTGTGTCCTGCCTTTCATAACTAGTACATGGCCGGTCAAGAGGGTAGAAGTTAGAATTCACAAGTCTTGGCTATTTTCTGGAACACCCTCCCTGTGTTTGCTCTTCGTCCCACAGTGCTGAGTGAATCTCTGTCTCTGGCCGAGACCAACTTCTTCTAACAGCTCCGCACAAATATCTCTGCACTGGTTATGGATTAATAGTGACGATTCACCAGTCATGGCTGAATAGATCAATGACAGAGGAAGACATAGACTTGTCTGAAACCAACGGAGTCTATGCAGGCACCGTCTATAGCCACAAGCAAAACCACGTAGGAAGAGGAAGAAACAGCGGCGCGTATCAGCATCCCCCAAACCAGCAGGAAAGGAACCTTAGCCGACCTAATGAACACAGACGAGAAGGTAGAAAGCAAAGGGGTGAACTCACGCTTCAGAGTGGACTATGTCTTCCCAAGTGGCTGAGGCACTCACAAATCTGAAGACACAACAGCAGGACAATGACTCAGCAACAGGCAGCACAGGTCAAAAGTCACAATTCAATCCTACACACTGAGTCGGAGCAGCAAATTTAAGGCAGGGTGGCCCGCAGTCTTCAATGGGTGCCTGTCAGGGAGGCAGGCCCATTCACTGAACGCTGGATTTAAGAGTGGCTGGTTTCTCCAGCACAATCGATACTACAAACCAAACCATGGCGACAAATATACGGTGTGTGTGTATACAATTTTGTTTGCAGGCAGAGGAAATCAATCCATTTTGATTAAGCAGGAAACTGTTGGTACAAACACATAGCAAAGGGCGAGAGAGACGAAGCACTGATTCTTGTCACGCAAAACAGAGGGAGTCTACTTGGCAATACTGTATGGCGAAAGCTTGGGATTTCTGGAACTGTCCTTGCTTTCCCTTGCTCACTGAGAAGGGTATATTTGCAGTTAATTGAGAAATACTGAAACGATACAAAGGGATTGTATAGATTAAGACAGATTTGTGGGAAAATGAGTAAATCCCACATTACAATTCTTCTTCAGAATCTTCAAAACAACAGTCATCCTCTTTCGACAACCAGTGCAACTATTTTACTTGTGTTGACATTGGACTACCACAAGATGGAAGCATTGGCAACCCACTGCAGCGATCATGGACAATGGACAGCCCTTACAGACAACAATCATCAAACTTACTATGTGCAGGATTTCTGTATGACATGTCAGACTCTGGGGGTTCAACAGGGAGACAAGACGGTTTTCCTCTTCAAACTCACACAGTTGTGTGGCCAGTGCTCATCCAAAGCAGTGTTTCCCAACCTTTTCCAGCCATGGCACATATTTTTGGAGAAAATCTCACAGCACACCCCCGTTGTCCGAAAGCTGTGGGGGGAAGGGTCCGCGAGCCGGTCTTTCCGCTATCATCTGAGACTTATCGGCGGGAAGTAGGGTTGGGGGGGTGCTGGCGCTCCGCGGTTGGCTGCGAGTTGTCGGCAGGGGCCAGGAGGGGTTCCCTGGTCCGAGTGACATCGCGGACAGCGATCATCAGCTGTCGTTAGTGGGCCGTCCGTGAAATTGGACCGCGGCAGACTCCTCACTCCTTGTGTGCCGCGGCACAGTGGTTGGGAAAGACTGTTCGAAACCACCAAGAGGAGATGCTGCTGTGGTAATGAGGGCGGCAGTGTGTGCCACCTCCAAAGGGAGAACATGGGGGAGGGGAGTGATATCGCCAGCTCCCTCCACAAACACCACGAAGCAGGATGTTTGCCAAGATGCTCAACTGGAGGTACCTGCTGGTACCTCAGACACAAACAGAAGTTCAGATCTTCCTCTCCATGGTCTGGAGGGTTCCAACCTTGAGTCAGCCTGATCGCAGCCCACTTTGCCTGTCTCAATTATCGGATGGAGAAAATGCAAGTGGAATGTGTAGCAAATAAACCTATACTTTGTAGTTACTGCTGAAATGCTTCTGGATGTGTACAGACACATGACGTCATGATGAGAATTTCAAAAACACGTTTGCTCCTTTGTGTGTTCTGGCTCATTAGTCCCTTCTTGCCTATCATGTGACTAAGCAAAACAATCTCTCCTCTCTATCTCTCTCTCTCTCACTCTCACACACACGAACGACACACACGACACACAATCCCCTCCCATTTGCTGCCACAGCGGCAAGACCGAGTTGCGTGTCTGGTTGCCTAGTTCAACTGGGCGTGTCCGTGTCCGCCCACGCGTGTGCATGCGTGCGTGCATGTGTGTGTTGAAAGCACCCATTGTTCTATCTGCCAATGTGAGGGTTTGCTCGACATTTGTATGTATGCGGGTGTATAAAATAATCCACACCACTCTAGCACCAAACTGAGGTGAAAAGTGTGTGTGTGTGTGTGTGTGTGTGTGTTAGGGGGGAAGAGGATCATTCTCTGTGTCCGACTGTATCCCGACTCTGAACCGATCTGGTTCATCCTGTTCATCTCAGACACACAGCACATTCCATCAGAGGAGGGAGTGTGTACACACGAATGCATTTGCGCGCACGCACGCACACATGCTTGTAAGGACAGACACACACACACACAAAAGGTACTCACTGCTATTGTGCAAATAATAGCTTATGTAAGAAAAAAAACAAATGTGAAAGAAAAAAATCAACCGCATGACAATAAAAACATTCCCCTGAGGCTGACTGATGGTCAGGGTGATGAGGATGGGTGTGAACAGAGGGAGACAGGCAGGAGTGTGGGGGAAGTATGTTCAAGACAAGAGACAGCAGCTTATTATGATCCTGCTCAATCCTCCTCTCGCACACAGCAAACATCGCTACGGCTTCTTGCTAACATGCATCTATGTCCCATCACACACACTCACGACCTCTACCATCAGCATAACTATATGACAGAGGACGTAGCAACAGCAAAACAAATACTAATACCACAGCTATCAGATGATATGAACAACAGCTGACACGGACATACCCACGAGGCTTCTAGTCCAAAATGAGTGAGTGTTGGTCCCTCTTAAGGAGCAAGTCAGGGTAAAGCCAACATTAATAGGCTTCCTTATTTGAACCAGAGATTCATTGAGTCAATGAGCAGAGAGCCCATGTGGAAGTCACTGCTACGTTTGTGTGTATTGAGCGTATTGTCACATACCAAATATATCTATGTTACAGATATTATGTATTATTACGTGGTGATGACAGCCACCGTCTGTGATGACATAGTTGCCCTTGGGGAGTGCTGTCCTGAGTGGACATGAGAGGACCGCGTCATTTGGCCTGTGTGTGTAAAAGCACGTGTGAGCGTGGTACGTACGCGTTGGAGGTCTGCACGTCCTGCCAGCTTTTGCTGATGTTCTGCCGGAGCTCGTTCAGCGGGCTCAGGCCCAGTTTCCTCTTGAGGTCGGCAGCGTGTCTCTCTTTGGCTGACAGAACCTGCCGCAGCGTGTTGATCTCCTCCTCCACCTGCAAGATCACTCAGGATCAGACAAGGCTGTGTGTCCATTTCCCTGTTTGCATGTAAAACATGTTGATAATGCGGGCATTGATTCCAAATGACAACAAAAAAAGGTGGCAACGGTGTCGCCCACCTTGTTCAGCTCTATGCGAAGCTCCTCCGCCTGTTCCTCCGTAAGGTTGGGGGGCAGAGGCTGTCCTGCAGAGTTTGCCGCCGCTCCTTCCACTGGTACATCGGAGAGGGCGTCAGTGTTATCTGCTGCCAGACCTTTGTTAGGAGAGTTCAAGTTGATGTCTGAGAAAGAGGAAGATGGGGAGGGGGTGTAGAGAGCAAGAGGGGATGAGGCTCGGTCAGGGGAAGAGTGGCACTTAAGTGGTAAAAGCAAAGAGAGGTAATGCACACGTGCACACGCACACACATACGCGCGCACGAGTGTGTGTGTGTGCGCGCGCAAACACAAACACAAAGAGAAGCACAGATCCCTGTGGTGTCTTGTCACCACAGGGAGCGGGGAGACTGGGGAGAAAGGGAGAAGAATAAAGACACAAACGACTGAATAAAGAATGACAAATTCTCTTTCTCTTTGCTTTATGTTAACTGATTTATCTCAGTTTTCCAAATCATGCGCTGTCATTGTTTCCATGGCAAAGGCCAACTGCCAAATCCGCCATCATCACTTTGGCCGGGTCAGTGGTGTCCCGAAGGACAAAAGACAAAACAAATGAAATAGTGAGGAACAGATTTATGGACACATTCGCTCAAAAAGGAAGCACAGGACAGTTGACAACACGGCAACCGTGCAGGAAATGTAACCATGGAGAGGAGCTGTGAAAACTCCAAAGACAGGACAGAGAGGGGCAAACTCAAGTTCAAACCTCAGGCCACCACTAACTGGTGAGCGCAAAGATCTGCCTCAGCTGTGATCAGGGCTTCAACTTTAGTCAGAGCAGAACCCAAAGCCAAGATTCTCCTGACCCTGCAAAGCATTCAGGAACCAGGAGGGACCTTATCTACTGATGATTTACCAGTAACCTCTAAAATGGGTCAGGGGACACAAATGCACATCAACAGTCACTGCTGAGCAGCTCTGACAGATGTTAAGAGCTAAATTTGGGGGTCCGCTCACTCAAAAGCATCAAACTGACAACACACTGGTCCATCCTATCGATCCACAACACACCCATCCTCCGACCGCTGAGGCGGATCTCACTGATCCACCCCGCCTGAGTGCACTTATCAGTTTCACCTAATTGACTGATAAACTGATATTATACGATCATACCTCCCAGTTTTTCATCCATTACGGTTGAAGGCGTTTCAGGGATGACTCGGCAGATTCAACACTTCATTGTTTACTGTAAGAACGTGTTCCAACCTACCATATACCTGTTAGACATATGTGTGACTTGGCGGCCAATATCAGTAAAGAAATACACTGAAAATACGGAATAACACAAACCTAGAAAACAATCACGAAGCCTCAACTTTCGAAAATCGCCTTGAATTGCATTACACTGTCCAGTCATTTCAATCGCACTTTCGATATGTTATTTACAGCTTTGTGTTTACAGATGAAAAGCTGAGTGGGAAGTTGACAGAAACCCGATCCTCCTCCACCTCTTTAAACACATTTGCTATTGCTGTGATAAACCTCGGGCCCCGCTGCCCTTCTATCATACTATATCTGCATCATGATGCCGAAAGACACTTTTAACTAACTTTATATCGAGTAACTCTACCGAAAACAAAGCGCTTAACCCTTTAAGGGCGGAGGCTGCGTAGGTTGACGTGGGTGTCTCTCGGCTTTGGTACGTGTTGGGCTACCTAGCGTGCTAAGCTAACAGTTGTTACCTTGTCCGACGGGATCCATGGCGTCGAGTCAGCACAAGTGTGGCGCTTTCAGCACACAGTGAAGTATGGCAGGTAGTAAATGTGAAGACGAAACAGCTGTACGCCGACACGAAGACCGTCCCAGCTCCAGGCGGCTGAGGCGTCGTCAATCACAAGAGCACAGCGAACAAACAGCCAGCTCAGCGCCGGAGACAGCGTCAAGGTGGCGGGGAGAGTGAACACCAACTTCCGGGAGAATGATTCCACAATAATAGACAATCAATTCATTCAGAATATTTCTTATGAGCATTTATACGGCACTCGAAATGTTTCATTTTGATTGTTCTCGAACAAAAAAGTTATATTCTCCAATGAACTGCTCGCTTAAATAAAATGGCAATCTATTTCGCAGGTGTAGCGTTGCTTTGTGAATGTAAAGTCTGTCACCAGGCATTTTCACATTATTACAGATTCCATTCTTTTGACGTAATCGAGCCAGACCTGTAGATGTTGTTTGTGATGCTGTTTGTGTTTTGGAGGTGTAGATGAGGTCAAAACGGGAAATCAATAACTTACTATATAACTTAACTGATTCTGTTAAACCGTTTCCGGGCGACACCTTATGACGTCACAAACTCGACTACTATCAAAATAGAACAAGTATTTACTTGAGATTGACGCTTGTTGTCTGGAGTGCGTGCTTCTTTATTTAATGATTTGTACTCGTGATTAAGTACACCGAAATACTTGACGTAAGCTATCAATGTTGACAAGTGTGACATAATGCTTCATTGGTGTATCCACGCACCCTGTAAACAAAATCCGATTCACTGTTTTATTGTTCATCCATCAAACAAAACAAACATCCTCTCTCAATTCAAAACTGCTGACAAGCAACAAACACGCAAACAAGAAAGTTTTGTTGTCTTTCATCAATGTCATCACACTGACTCTTGTTGACACATAGACATAGTGAGTAATTTTCTCTTAAAACCAAAAAGGTGGCACACATTAATCACAAGAACCATCTTTTTATCACTCAAACCAAACTCGGCCTGTAAGCATGTGTTCGAAAATGCAAAGAAGAAGTAAAGCAGTGTTGGTCTTTGTATTTCGGTGACAGCTCAATGGAACCAATCAAAAATGATGGATGTGGACGATGAAATACATCGTAACAATGACATAAAATGGGGAATTCCTGGTGCTCCCAGACTTGTGTGTCGTGCCTCTGTTTGCTGGTGCTGTCGGCACTGAGATGGTCAGATCTTAGCTGACCGAGCAGATTCGGGTGGACGCGTCTCACTCCTTGATCTCACAAAGAGGGTCATCATCTCCCTCGCCTCCCCACACCCTCCCTACTTCTTCTTGTGGAGAGGGTTGAGCCAAGAGAAGCAGAGACTAGGACGGCGAGGGAGCTCAGCGAGTGAAGGGTTGGAGGAGGACAGGACGGGGGACAGGCCGGGGGACAGGCCAGGATGAGCGAGATACCCAGTTTCAGTCTCGGTCTAAAGCGGAGAGGAGCAAAGGCCTTCACCACAGACAATCTGACATGTGAGACTGAAGTTGACATACATTCAAAAGCAGCTCAGATGCCAAAGTGAATTACTACACAGTTTTGTTAAGAGAGAGAGAAGCTGTCCCTGGGATTTATTAAAGGACGATCCAGATTTACACGCTTTTGGCAGTAATTTTATAAAAGTTGTATTTGTGCCATTGTGCCACTAGATGGCAGCCGGACCTCTGATAAACTCAGACCTTCGCAGGATTCTCGCACCTCTCTTATGATAATGAAATGAAATAAAATAAAAGCCTCTGTGACAGTCAGCTGTGCAGGTGATGGTGCACTGATGGGTTGCGTGTACCTGGGCAGTGAAGGTGGACGCGGCAGAGGCGGCAGCGTCCCCTGGTGGTGTTACGTGCATATGAAACAGCCGATGTAAGCCCAAAACTTCTGAAGGATGACCAGGAAGGCCAGGAGGTAGAAGACAAGAGTGATGGCCTGGATAGAGACGGAGAATGGGAAAGGTGCCAGGAGAGAGAGAAAGAGAGAGATAGATAGATAGATAGAGAGAGAGAGAGAGAGAGAGAGATAGAGAGAGAGATAGAGAGATAGAGAGATAGAGAGATAGATAGATAGATAGATAGATAGATAGATAGATAGATAGATAGATAGATAGATAGATAGATAGATAGATAGGGAAAAGTGGAGAGGAAAAGAAGAAAGGATGGAGGAATGTATGGGTGCAAGCAGTGCAAATAATACTTCACATTATATGCGAAAGCAATAGTGGCAGAGGAGAATAACAATCATTCGGCAAGGCCCGAGACGAAAGAAAAAAGTAGGAGAAGGTAGGAGAGGAGTGAAAAAGAGTGGGAAAGAGCCAAGAGGGGAAGAGAGAAGAGAAGAGAAGAGAAGAGAAGAGAAGAGAAGAGAAGAGAAGAGAAGAGAAGAGAAGAGAAGAGAAGAGAAGAGAAGAGAAGAGGGCGGGTGCCATGATCTTGCAATAAAAGACAGAACTCAAAGCGGAGGGCCAAAGTGGTGATAAAGACGTGGAGGAGGAAGTGGCGGTTGAGCTGCGTTGGCTGGTGAGTGCAGAGCAGCAGTGCCAGTTGGTGGCGAGGATGATGATGATGATGATGATGGCGATGATGACGAAGATGATTGCAAACATTACTGACCTGGTGAGAGAGCAAGGATGGCATTTCACTTCTCCGTTCACTGACACTCGTGTTTTTGGGCACGAAATCTTCTGGCATGTTGCTGTTTCCCTCAGCTCCCTGTAAATCACCAGCTGAGGCCTCCATGTTTATCTCTCTAACCAAAACTTCTTCATCAACACCACCATGGCCTGCTATCTCCTGACTCTGGATTGGGCTTCCTTCTATTTGGGGACCGCTGTCTCCACCCCTCAGCCTTGAGATGCCACCTGCACATCCTCCCCGTCCTTCTCCTCTCTCCGCTCGTCCATCTTTGTATTCATCAGTGCAGCTCTCCTCTGGTGGTGTGGAGAACGAACCATGCAGTCCACCAGCTCCTGCAGGGTCTGAGCAGCCGCTGGCAAGGCCCGAACCCTCATCAGGAGCCCCAGACAGACACACCCATTCGTGCATATCCTCATCCTCATCGTCGTCATCCTCCTCCTCCTCCTCCTCTTCCTCCTCCTCCTCCTCATCTTCACCATCGTCATCATCATCATCACTGTTTTCCAATACGTCCTCGTCTCCTCCAGCCCCGTGAGTGGGGGTAAACATGGTTGGAGACCTGTGGGGATTCTGTTGAGGCTGAGGTGGGAGTTCTTGGAGGATTGGCATTGGTCTGGAAAAGGACTTCATTTGAGATGTAGGCTGATGAAGAGGAGAAGGAAGCAAGTGAAGGCCTTCCTCAGGACACCCTGGGTGGAGTGAGAGCCCATCAGGAGGTTTGGGGCGCCACACACTCAGAGACTCCGATCCTGGCAAGTGTTCCCCTCCAGCATCTTGTGGAACAACCCTGGCCAGGACTGTTCCTTGCTCCGGGATTTGAGTCCCAGCCATTAGAAGGGAATCCCACTCTGGATCCTCCTCTTCCTCCTCCTCCTCCTCCTCCTCCTCACCACAGGGGACCTGTTTGTTTGCCTCCCATTGTTCACACTTATCCCTGATGGCAGACTGCAGATCCGACTACAGTTTTCACAACAATTGGTCCGGATTAGTGACACAAGAATGACATTCAAGCTTCATACCTGAAGTCTAGTATCAGAGAGCCTCTTAACACTTGGTAAATATTTTGAAAGTTTTCTGTTGATGCAGCCCGTTGAAAACTCTGCATGCTTTGTTGACACAAGTGAAACTGAAAGTGTTCTCTGTTATCCCACACAGACTGTCAAACTGTGACACACTGTGCCATCAGTCGCAGATGACGCACAACAATAGAAGACTAACAATGTTAGTGAGTCACAGAAACAATCGGAAGGAAGCCATAAAAAGAAAGCTTCCAAGTGAGCCAAGGCCCTGAGGGCAGGCTGAGTGAGCTGGTTAGTCTGTGACACCGTACCTGCCAGGTGCTCATCCCTTCCTGCTGTTCCTCCTCACTCCTTATCTTCATACACTGAGGGGCAGCCTCATGAGCGTCCTTCCTCCGCTCCTCCTCTTCCTCCATCACTGGTCCAGGTTGTTGCTCGGTCGCAATCGTGTTGTCTGTCTCACAATCTGCGTCTGAGTCCAGATGTGGGTCCGTTGCAACCAGATTGTTCTGCTGTAGGGACTGTGGGGGGAATGCTGGTGCAGGGACATGCTCTGAACCCGGGTCTGATACCAGCTCCAGGGGGTGTTCCAGGGGGAGGTCCGGAGGGAGCTCAAAGTTCTGAGCCGAGGGTTCCTGGAGGTCTTCAAGGTCCTCTATTTCTTCATGATCCTCGGGTTCGTCCTCTATATCCTCCTCAGCTGGAGAGAGAGAGAACGACGGCTGAGGCTGAACTGGTCACAGCATTGATAAGTCAACACACGCTAAAGCAGCCCTGTGATTAGATGTTCCTGCTGGGCCAGTTTGGCCCAAGGTTGGACCTATTTATGGACGGAAAGGTGCAGACATGATATATATCAAATCCGAAAGCGGAAAGCGGCTCATGTGAC
>OMPJ01021147.1:3487-19842 GCA_900312935.1 Carapus acus
ATAAATTTGTATACATACTACATACACACACACTCACACATATATATCAAAGATATATCACAGACACGCACACACACATAGACACATACATATGTATGTGTACATGCTACACATACACACACACGCACGCGCACACACACACGCACCCATATATGCGCGGCGTCTCCCGCCTCCCCTGATCGTACATTGCTGATATGTACAGTGTCTGTATAGGCCTATATGTGTGTGTATGTGTGTGTGTGTATGTGTGTGTGTGTGTGTGTGTGGGTACCCATGTACGTGCATCAATGAGTGTGGTTTTCCTCTTTGTAATCTCAGCACGGTGCACACTTTTTGGAAAGGGAAGCGGGTCTTAACATTAATTTTACGTCACCCATGTCTTTGGCACTCCACAGACAATTACCGTGCCACCGCTGACATTGTGCGCCGCGGCAAGCCTACTCTTGACAGGAATTTTATACCCACTGTTTGCTCTATGCTCGGCTTAAATCATAAACTCTGCATTCACTGACAGCGTATGACCATTTAAAGTTGAATAAGCACGGTCTTATCCAGCACACCCGCGCGGAGGGATGCTATCTGAATGCGGGAGTGGGTTTTGTTATACTCACTTTATTGGGTGATAATTGTCAGAGCTGCAAAAGCATCGGTGAGGCCTGCTTACACCTTCGGTATACGGCTGACTCGTTAGTGCTGATGTAGTACAGTGATAAAATATGACAAGTGGACTATACACATGGTGTGTGTGTGCGTGTGTGTGTGCTTGAGCTTCCGTCTTAGTAAAAAGTGCATGTGGATGTGTAGTATATTCATATTTATCTCACGGGAGGGGTGATATGTGCATTTGTTTTTCTCCTATTCCAAATATCCCGCCCCAATTAATGTGTAGTGTGTTATTACAGATATGATAATTGGAAGCTGTGGGTTAAAGTTGAAGTTATGTTCAGGTCTAATTTTTAAACCTCAGTAATGAGCTCCTGACCACGGCATTTATCCAAAGGGCAGCCAAGGCAAAGGGCCTCTCGGCATTCCTCTTGTACTGCTGTGCGTTATTCATTACTGCTTATTGGTTAGGAAAAATCTCAGAGGTCAGGAAGCCCACATGCAACCGGTGTGTTTTGCCCCGCTATGCATATGATTTGGATATTCCAAGGTTCAAGTGGGCATCCTGAATAACACAACAGGAAAACACCTTGTCTTCCAGAGCCCACAGATTTCTCCATCTTTCGATTTGTTTTTTCAAGATAGTTTTGATAATCTTAAAGTAGAAGGACTTCTCTGAATTTGACCTGTTTCCATTAGTTGAGGAGCAACTACTCAGTAAGGCACCAAGGGGGGACACGTGTGATTTACTTTCTCACTTAAAGAAACTGTAAACATTGGTTTCTCATCAGGCTGAGCCTGGGATCCATCCTCGTCTGATGTCAAGATGAAGGCTCCAACCTCTCACGCCATTGTGTCTCTCTCCTCACTGCCTCTGTTTTACCTGTGTGAAAGCCAGGTTGTTGTTTATCCGTTTTGTTGATTTTCTTACGCTATATTTGCGCCTGTATCTATGCATTTCCTGTATGTTTTGATGAGTAAATGTCTCGTAATGGTTCCGGTCAAACCAGCCAGAGTACATACAAGATTTATTGTATTTTTGGTGTGTGACAAGCTTGTGTGACCCGTAGTGTCCACATACAGTATGTTAACCATTAATCTCCTCAGCCCTTTTCCTGTTTATACTACATGGAGGATACCAGGTTATTTCCAAAAGCAGGGAATAAATACGTCCCCGATGTTGACCGAAGGATGCAATTTTTTCACATCTTAGAAAATGTTGAGTAACATCTCTGTAAACGAGGCTGTGAAATTTCGCTTTGCTTGGAATTCATGTTGGATATTTCCGTGCGAGATAAAGGCGACGGTGAAGCACATCAGCTCCTCTTTTTCTGACAAAGAGACACATTGATGTGATAATATATGACACACCGCATCTTTTAAAGTCACATTGAGATGTCAGCCTCTTCATCAGATGTTTGGTCTAGAGATACTGAAAAACCCTGATTAGACACGGGAAAAAAAGTTTCTGCCATTTAGCAAGAATATTGCAGCACAGAGTATGTAGCTCCATAGCATGTGAAATACAGTATTATTTACAACCCTGACACTGTGAGTTTTTCAGGCTTTTTTTCTTTTCTATATTTTATTCAAAAAGTTGAATACCAGCTGGTATGTACTCATCCTCAACATGTATTTTCATTTACACACGCACAAGTTCATGAACAATGGAAGTGAATGTGTTGTTTCACCCTTACGCTTTCAGTCTCATTTTACCGGCCACAGTAAAAATATTTACATGCCTCAAATTCACTGTGCAACTAAAATATCAGGCCTATATCACGACTTTGGGGTATAAATGATTCATAACTGAATCAATAATTTTTCGCGTCTCTGTTATCTTACTCCAGTCCCTCTTTATTTTTTTCTATCCTTTTTGTAGTCTTAACCATGTATTATGCATTATTTTGAGGCCTGAAGGTGACTCGCCAAAACATGGACGAAACCTTGTGAAGTTGTGCGACGGTAGGGCGGGCGCAGGGTGCCACTAGGTCTGCTGGAGTGATAGAACTGTACACACACACACACACACTTACTTAGGTTACATCATACTGTGCAGGGCAGAAACTTTGAGTAACAGTAAGTCACTTTGCTTGGCATTTATGAAGGAATTTGCCCATTAAATGCAGAAACTGGGTCATGTGTCCGACGGATGTAAGAAGTGATGGATATTTGACTGCATGTCAGCTCGGTTTACATGTCTCCGGACAGGTTTCTGCCAATTTGGATTCAGAGACTGTCACAAGTACTTAGGAGAGGAGCTGCTTATGTCTGGATACTGGGTCAGGCAGTCGGGCCAGGGCCAGGTGCCGGACTAATCTCATTGCAGATTCCCATACATTGGCGTGTCCTCGTCTGTGCTCTGCCAACTGGATTCCTGCTGCTTATGCAAATCTTTTTTTTTTTTTTCTGAATTCGGCTAAGTGTAGTTATGGAGGAGGAACTTTTAATTGTAGAACTTTGAATGTGACTCTGTGCTTACTTTGGGAAAACGAGGTTAAATGTTGTGATTTTGATGGAATGTCTCGTGACACCCTGGCGCAACCCTCTAAAATCATACCGCAGCCTCTCTCTGAGCAGCCATTAGGATGATTTAAAAACTGCGAAGTGGGTTAATGGGAGCATTATGAGAGGCAGAATGATAACAGACATGTCCTCCCCTCCCTCCTCGCACCCCGGTCCCCCACGTCACTTAAACCTTTCTGACACACCGTCGTATTCCAAACCATCACGGATAGCCCACAGTTTAAAATCAGAACTCCTCTAACCCAATCGAGGCAGACATCTTGCTGAGTCACTGCAATGGTCTTCTTGGCATCTGAGCCAAGGATATTAAGGAGATGATTCATTAAAGGCCAGGATTTTTTTAGCTGGTTTTATCCAGCATTCAGCGCAGCCTTACTGTGGGACATTTGATCTCAATTGCAAAGTGGCTCATTTCCCTCAGACATCACCACTGCAGTCTGCTTCAAAAAAGCTGTGGCTCTGCCCTTTCAGCGTGCCAGCCAGTGGGCAAGTCAGCTGTTCCCGCTTCGGTTTTCAGCGCCAGTGTTTACAAAATGGGCAAAAATGTGTGCTGTTTGGGGACGGAAATGAGCATCGTTTTGGAAAAGACAGCGCGAGCCGCAAGATTGCCTCGGAGCCCCGTTGAAATGAATCAGGTATAGATTGATAGTAGGCACGGCTCATTAAGAGGTAATGTGTGTGTGTGTGTTTTAATTGATGCACTAATTCTCAGCCACTCAGGAAATAGCCCATGGGTGGGTCTTCCGAATGGCACGCAAATATTTACTGTGGACACAAACATTTTGTAACCACGTCCACGCAACCCTGGGCAAGGTAAGGGTGAAAGTAATGCGTACTTTCACGCCGAGTAATGCGCCGCAATAATGTAACAGCACTATGTTGGCTGGCTGCTTTTGACAGTCAGCTGGACTGAGAACCACTAAGATGACTCAACGTGAACGCATTCCCCCGTGTGCCTGCCCTCTCTCTCTCTCTCTCTCTCTCCCTCCCTCTCTACCTCAACCCCGAAGAACTCTATGTACTGATGAGTGCAGATGAAGATAAAAACCCGCCCACCAAGTCCTCATTTAAGGCCAGTTGCTGGTCCAGAACCGAAGCACTCTCGTTGCTTTTTGTCCAAGTTAGCATCCAGTCATCATGGAGTCGGATTATTTTCCCTTTTGGATTGCCTGTGCTACTTAGCACAACAGGCTTGACTTTTTCAGCATCCATGTATCACGTTTCTTTTATGTGGGGTACATCCACGGATTTCTGCGTGCACACATCGGGGCGTGTGCGCTATGCATGACTTGTTTGGTCAATGCATTCTAAGAAGTGGGTCAGAGTGCCCCAGTTCTCATTGTGTGGGGTGTGTATGTGTCTGTGTATTGCATTTCAGTGTTATTTTGTCCTGATTGACTTATCTGCGAAAACATTCTCTTGTCCTAGCCTCCTGCTGTTCGGTAGCGTGTTATTCTGTTGTTTACCCCTCTCAAGGTGAGCAAGAGCTTTTAATTCAAGTCTCCTCTTGTGGGAGGCTTGCAACAACTGCATCTGGTCAGGTAGCTTATGTTTTGTCTTATTTAATCATGTCAGGGCCATATTGAATTTACAAATAGCGGTCACACTGCATGTGTAAGTGAGCCACCCCCATTGAGTATGTGCAGCAGGGCTGGGCTGCAGATTACATGATATAATAGTGTTTAGGCATTGCCTCTCCTTTTTAAATTCCTTTAACCTTGACTCCCCTTAAATGCAGAGGGAACACATCTGCCAGGCTGGTGTCAGACATTAGTAATACACACCGCTCGGGCAGCATTGTCACTTTTTATTAACGCTCTGAGCTTTGCATGGACACCAGCTGTTGCATCAAGTGGAAAAGCCTTGGCAGCATGAATGACCTTGACTTTACTGCCACTCCTTTGGCTCTTCCCCTTTTTAATTCTTTTGTTTGGTCTCATACATTTTAAATGGCTTAAATGGATTACCATCCCTGACAACGAAGGTCATTTGGGATCTCACATTTAAAAAAAATATATGGGGGGTGGGGGGCTGAATTACATGGCTAAGTGTGCGCATGCATCGGTTGTGATGGCGGCATCTGGAGGTCATTAGGCAGACCGAAGGTCAACCTTCGACATAACTCCTGCGACATCTGCATCTGACATTGTCGCGCTTCATGCTGAGTCCACATACTTGCAAAAAGTGGCCCAGAGTACAGTGACCTTTCCTGTTCTCAATGTCTTTAAGTACGACAGGGGTGAGACAGAGAGGGAAATGGATGAAGAGCGGGCCAGGCCGGGGAATGATGAAGCTCTCACCCCACCGCATCACTTGCCCCTCCCTCTCACACGTACGTGGCTGACTGTAGGGGTAAAAATCACTTTAGAATGGTGCTTGCTCTGTCATTGGCTGACATTGTCAAGGATAATGGATAATCACCGCAGAAACCGTAGAGCCGTTCATTGGCGCAGTAGCGTCCCGTGCCGGGGAAAGGGAGGGGTTGAGGTCAGACATTTTGGGTGCCACCGCCAATGAGATGACATGTTAACAGATGTGTAAGGTCATTTTCAATGTATACACCGGGGGAGATAATGTAATAGTAATGCACACATCACACGTTCAGAGAGGGGGAGAGGAGGAGGCGATGCTTTAGGGGCTCGCTATAGAGGACAGCTTTTCCTATATTAAGGTCATTTATTTGTTAACAGAGCTCTGTCACTGTAGAGCGCATATTTTTCCCGCCCTTGCTGTTGCAGGGTTTTCTGACACAGTCTCTGTCATTACATGTCTCTCAAGAGCACTGGGTCTACACTTTATTTCAAGATTAATTCCCGCTTTGCGTTGGGTGGCGCGAGGACTCGCCACATTGTATATAAACTAATTCACCGCAGTGTCACAGGCGCTCCCATCCTGCTTTGTCTGCACTCTATTGAAGTTTCTCAGGGCAAAACACACAGACAAGGTCAACTGTAATTCCAAAGGTTCGCAGCCAGCAGTAAAGAGATTAGCATTCCCATATTAAAAACAGGTTGCAGTCTTTTCTCTTCGGCGATATTTTTTAAATCACTGACTAGAGGCTTTAGTATGACTTATTAATAACTAACTGTGTTGAAGGTAAACACGTGTATGTGTTTATCAAATGTGGACATAAAGAGGTTTCTATTATAATTGCGTCAAGCTTACCGCCGGGAAAATAGCACTAATCCTGAGCACCTAAGATTAGCATGACGGCAGACGTCAGATGGCCCAGCGTGACCAGGTTGGCTTTTGTTGTTGTCAGATTTAGGTCAGCCGCTTAAAAATAGCTCTGAACTGTAATTGATGCTGATGGACTTGCCTTTCTATTTTTCAGGCAATTCCACATGCTACGAAGACTCTCGTCACATTGTAGAACCTTTGGCTTGGAAACGGTTAAGAATAGCGGCTTGATTGTTTTCCTGTCGGTACCCAGACTTCATTGCTCACTGATCACCTTAAATCCCGCCTCTAATCCCTTCTCATTTTCAAGGTGGCATTTAAAGTCCCACCTCGTTGCCCTTTCTGTCATGCCAACCTGTGGACCCCAGCCACAGGGATGGATTTCAGCCTGATTAGAAGCCTGTTGTCTTGTTGTTTTTGGCACTGGTTGCCGTCCTCAGACAAAGTATTTAGGCTAGCGGCTGCGTAGGTTGCCATGGCCTTTCGTCATAATCAAGGGCTCCCGTCCTATTGTGTGACCTACTATGTCGGTCCACTCAGCGGACACCGAAAGGTGAGGACGGCGTTGGGGGAAAGGACACGGACGGCAGCTGAGCCGAGGTGGAAACTCTGTATTAATTAACCTTTGTGGGACGCGGCCAGGACTGTCGGCGGTGTCCTGTATCCACGGAAACCACGCTGACAGGGTTCAGTGTAGAGGTCTCCAAGGGCAGAGCCGCTGACACTGTCATGGCAACTGGCACAGTGCTCACCCTGGTGTCACTGACTCTGCCCTCCTGACAGTGGTGTGGTGTGACAGGTGCACCTGATCCTTAAAGCACACCCGCCCCCTTAACACAAGCACACACAAGCACCCACTCACACATTCCCACAGTTGTCAGTCCAGCACAGTTCGTCTGTTAGCTATATCCTTGCGATACCTCGTGCTTTTGCGCTGTATCAGTAAATACAACTTGCATCTTAACGCGTCAGGTTTGCTTTTGTTCTTGTCCTCAGATAGAAAAGCACCTGATCCTTTTAACAGCTAGCAGGCCGGGAGAAGGATTCAACTTGGCAGGTGTTAATAGAAATAATGCCACAGTGAAACAGAGAATCCTCTCAAAGGCTTTTCACCTACTCTCTTATTGTTTGTTTGTGTGTGTCTGCATGTGCGTACACGTGTGCATGTCTTCATGCATCATCACTCGTGTTCATCTAGGCGTGCATGCTTTAATGCCTACTTGCGTGCGTGTGGGTGGGTGGCTGCTTGCTTTGTGCAGAGCCAGGGTTGTGTCGTGTGAGATGCCGCTCAAGTGCATAAGGAGCAGGAGGTGGTGGTGGTGGGGGGGTTGTGGGGGATAATCCACTGAAATGACAAGCCGCATAAGAAATTATTCACAGCTCTCACAAGACCCTTCACGTTTGAAAGACATCGCTGCAAGGGGCTTATAGCATGAGACCTGAATGTTTTCAAGGTGGTGGGCTTGAATTTTCAATTTGGATCCAATCAGGCCTAATCTACATTTGTCGTCTGTTTGGTGGCTGCGAGGGTAGAGTGCAGAGAGGAGAAGGAGCCGTGTGCAGTCAATCTGAAATGTTGCTAAGTAACAGAGATGGCGGACAAGGCAGCGAAATGAACGTGATGTAGTGCCGTGTAAATCCCTGCTTCTCACAGTCTCTTGTTTCTTCTTCTCTCTCTCTCCCCATCAAACACCCTGGTCTCTACTGCTCGCCCTCTTTCTGTTATTTTTCCTTCTCTCTCTATCCCCCTTTTGTCTCTCTCTCGCTGTCCTGTTCTGTGTCACAGGTCCCCGGCGTGATTTCGGAAAGTCGGGAAGGTGCCATTCACAGAGCCGGCAGCCAGGTTCTTCGGACTGCTATCCCAAACATCCACAGCCACGGAATGTGTCAACATCTTTGTGGTGAAATCCCGCTGACTCCTCGCTTGCTACTCGCATAAGCCCGGAGCCGGGCCTTCTGGGATCATCCGGTATTTAAAGGCGAACAACAATGCCTGGGAGGCCCACCTGCCCCAGATTGCCTCCAACCATGGTTGCTGTTTCACCACAGTGCTGACTGTACTCGCTGCAGTGAGCGATAACATTTACTCAGTGCATCCATCGCCCCCCCCCCCGCTGCAGACTCACTGTGTGCAGTTGCTTGCCCTCTATTTTTCGATATTTTGGAAGTACATGCCGCTGTCAATCAGATGACCTAGTGGACATTTGTTTCCCAGTAGCGCTGCTTAACCATACGAGGGGATCCTAGTATTGAACATGACTCATGGGGAGGAGCCTGGCCCTGAGACACACAAGGATTCAGCTGTTCTAACTTATCTGGAAGGTTTACTGATGCATCCAGTGGTTGCTGGGCCTGGGGCCACAGCAAGTGGGAGGTCCGAGGCTGCCCACAGTAACCAGGAGCAGGGGGACAAGGTGGGTGGCCACTTCCAACTACCCAGCCATGGCCCCACAGCTCCCAAGACTGGACCCAATGGGCCCGCACTGGGTGTTTCGCAACACCTAAAAAAGGCCCGTCTGCTGCGCTCCGGGGCCTGGAATGATACAGGGAATCAGAGGATGATTTCCCCTCCTGTGGAGCTAAATGGCCAAGGGGGAGCGGTGCAAAATGGAACACTAGAGGGCTCTCCTCATGCCGGTGAAAGTACCTTACTCGCCTCTCTGCTCCAGTCCTTTAGCTCACGGCTTCAGAGCGTGGCAATGTCGCAGCAAACCCTTAAATCCCCCAGTGAGTGTTCCTCTCCTAAGGCTCCGCCTGCAGAAAAGGAGCCACTGCCAGTATATGGGACAGCTTCGAGCCGTTTGAAGGGTCTGATGAGGAAGAGTAAAATGCAGAATCACAGCAACACGCCGTACAGTCGCCGAGGACACAGTCAGGACAGACCCCCAGAGTCTCCTCGCTCAGCGCACAGTGCCACGCCTCCCTCTGCCCCCGCAACTGCTGAATCAGTATCCTGCTCCGAGCGACTCAAGGCAGTGGCCAATATGGTGAAAATCCGCTCGAGCCCAGCGCCGTCGCCCAAGCCGAGCGTCGCTTGCAGTCAACTCGCGCTGCTGCTGTCCAGCGAAGCCCATCTCCAGCAGTACTCCAGAGAGCACGCTCTCAAAGCCCAGCTTTCTGGACAATCTGCCAGCGAGCGACTGGCAGCTATGGCGAACCAGCAGCTAGGCCCAGACAAAAGACCGCCCAGTGTCGGTGAGGCTCCGCCTGGAGCCGCCGCAGACACGCAGAGCTCCTTAACTAGCCAGAATGGAGTGGCGACAACAACCACAGCGACAGCAACACTCCCTCGAATGAGCATGTCCAGTCCACGGAGCCCCTCTGTGCTGCGAGGCCACGGCCAAAGCTCACCAACCTCTCCTCCGCGCGCTTTGAGCCACCTGCCGTGCCAGCCTCCGAGGGAGAAGAGAGGCTTCGACTCTCGTCCGTCTCGTCCCCCTCAGACGTGCAGCAGCTTGCTCCTGCTGCTGCTTAATAACCACAATAACCAGAAGCAGCTGACCAAGAATGGTCACCTGGAGGAGAGCTTTGGACTTTTACCACCCAGTGGCTCCTCGTCGGTCACCTCAGACAGCGAATGCTCCACCCAGGAGAGAAGCTTGGCAAAGGACAGTAGTGACGCCGAAAGCTCCTACTCAAGCTGCTCTCCCATCGACCTATCTATGAGGAGCCGAGCTAGCACCCAAGACCAGGGTCCCAAAAATACTACCCCGTCTTCATCTTTTTCCTCCTCCTCATCCTCCACCCTCTATTCTTCTACCCCAGTCTTTTCCTCTCCCCGTGCTACTTTCTCTCCCCCCTCCTCTGCCCAGCCCTGCGCCACAGCCTTTTCACCCTCCTCCATCGCTGTTTCCTCTGTCTCAACAGCTCTGTCCTCCTCTTCCTCTTTCTCTACCTCCTCTCTGGACAAACTAACAGAATCACTGATTAACAAATGGAAACCAGAACCATCAAGTTCAAAGGTTCCCATGAGCAAGGAGGCCGAATTGAGCCAAGACTTAAAATCTCATCCCAAGGTCACTCTGATGCAGCTCCTCCTTGAACGCAGAAATAATGAGATTGTAAATAAAAGTGCGAGCAATCAGGATCTGCCACTTGATATATCTATGGCCACCATGTCTCGGGGTCAGTCAAAGGGAGTTATGCCCTGGGACGACAACAGGACAAAGAGCCCGGTAGATAAACCAGGGCCCACCGCTCAGCCACCCTACTCCCATAACCGTGACCCGGGTGGTGCTCTCTCTCCATATTCTTATCCCTCACCCAGTGTGCAGTCCAGCCCGCTGGATTTGTGTAAATCTAAAACCTTCCCCACTGAGAAGACTCCTGAGCCCGCTTTCAGTGCCAGTAAACTGTTACAAAACCTGGCTCAGTGTGGCACCGCCACCTCGCCTCCCATTCCCTCCAGCAAAGGCCTAGCTCAGGAGTTGGATGTTGGCAGGCCCCTGGCCCTGTTGGAAAGGCTTAACGCCCCAGTCCCAGTCCACAGGGCCACCAGCACTCCACTCTCAGAGGGACCATCGGGAAGCGGTACACCTTTCAACCGTAGGGAAACCTCGACTCCTTCCTCGCAGATTGAGAACCTTCTAGAGAGGCGCACAGTGCTCCAGCTACTACTGGGAACGGGCTCACCCACTGCAACAGTCAGCCGCAAGGACAGGCCCAGCGGGAGCGGTAGAAGAAGCGTAGAGGTAGGAGGGGGTTGCTTTGAGAAGGTCCCCGGCTCCTCTGCTACCACTTGCGACAGCTCCAACGGGCCTGCTATGGACATTAAGGTCAAAACGGAGCGCGTGGACGAGCCGGGGCCATTCTCCGCCTCATCCGAGGACCTGAATAGCAGAAAGAGACAAAGTAGCCATGAGAAGACTAGCCCCATTTGCGAAGCCCAGCAGGACTTCAAAACGGAACCGCGGCCCGCAGAGGTCATTGCAAAATATGGCCTCCTCAGCCAGCTGCTAAAACAACAAACTGCTACCTACTACACCAGTGCTGCTGTGCAGGCCGACTCGCAGCAAAGGCAGGTTAAAGAGGAGCAGAGAGAGTATCCGAGCCCCAGTCCCAAGAGGAGACGCCTCTGCCCGGATCGAATTGACAGTTTGAATAATAGCAGCTCGCCACGAGCGCTGGACGGTGGTGACACACATATTTATCCGTTCTCTAATGTCCAGGAAGGACTGGACCATCACAGGAGTCCCAAGCAAGAGGAGGCCCCACCAAGGAGCCCCCCAAGTGATTCCCTGAGCAGGGAGAGCCGGGGGTTCAATGTGCTGAAACAGCTGCTGCTCTCCGACAACAGTTTGAAGGAGCTGTCCCAGCAGCCACGGGGGGCGCTCAGTCCGTCCGTGCTCCAGGCCAACGGCAAGGCCAACGGCTCTATTCTCGGTCACCCTACCCACAATCATGGCTTCCTACACATGCCCTGGCACCCGCACGGCTCCATGAGCTCAGGCCTCCCGAGTAATCTAAGACCACTGCCAACCCCACCAACAGGTGACAGCCCCGTTCGCTCCCCCTGGGGCCGCCATCCATCTCCATGGCCGGCCACTCAAAAGCGGGACACCCCCGTCCTCGTCAAACAGGAGCCCGAGAGCCCCGTGCGATTGACTGGTCAAGAGAACAGGGGGGAGGAGGCGGACGAGGGCTGTGACTCTAATCCGGATTCTCCGCGGCTCTCGCGCTCCAACCCCATCCTGTACTACATGTTGCAGAAGGGGAGCGCGCAGCTGAGGAGGGAGATGAAGGATCAGCTGGATGGGAACCCGCCCGTGGTCAAGGTGAAGGAAGAGCCAATCAGTGACATGCATGCTTACGAACACAGCCTGAGCTCCACTCCACGATCGCCCATCCCGAACGACAAGCACAGCCACGAGAGGCAAGGGCTGAGCCAACCATCCGAATAGAAGCTTATGGTCCTCCAAAAGACAAAGAGTAAAAGAATTTAGTGACTCTCCTTTTTTTCCTCTCTCTCTTTTTTTTCTTCCTTTTTTACGGACTTGCCAAATTGGTCAGAGGTTTGAGCAGACATATAAAGAATGCAAAAATGAAGATCGTTTTTCTATGGAGTAGTGCAAGTTCAAAGTCATATGCATCTTTACATTTGTTTCTCAATTTGAAATATTGAGATTACGGAATGGTACAATGGTTCCCTTCTCGGAGATGTCAAATTGATTTTACTAAAAACGACACAACTGTCAAATTCGTTCTAACCTTGCCCCTCAGTTGATAATCAAGGAGTGTAGAACTCAGTTTGTCAACAAAGTCCTCCTTTAGAATTTGCTGTTGATTTACTCTTTATAATTTATATCTGAAATGTACACATATCACTCTTCTATGTCCCCAGTGTTGCCTGCCATAAAACATTTAAAGTGAACATTTCAAGCATCAATTATTAATTTCCCCCCGAAAAAGTTTGCACCTCGGCGGACAGTTATTTATTTTCTCCATCAGTGCATTGTTAGATGGACAGAGTCTCATCCATTTTAGGCAAGATTCCAAATACAATCTTTCGCGGGGAATTATGGCAGTGGTAAACAAACAACAAAAAACAAGATGCATTCAAAGGAGGACCTTGAAAACAATATTTAAAACTGTAGCAGCTTCAGCGATGCTCCAACCTTGAGGGATCTTCTCTATTGTTTTTTTTTTTTTTTTTTTTAAGGTTGTTGTGTGGTATAATTAGCAGTGCAATGAAAACATGTCAAATGGTTTGAATGGTCACAAATCATAACGTCGCGTTTCGTTTGGATGGAAGGTGTCAGGTGAAAGAAATTCAGCAGTGCAAATTCAGGGCACTGTCTTTGCAGATTTGCAGTTTTGGAACAGATGGGTCAACAAAGCGTGTGTGGTGCTTACAGTTGAGCAACTGCGTGGAAACAGGTTTGTGGAGCAACAGCTCAGTTTTGCGTGAAACTTATCCTGGGTAAAATCAGCACCATCTCTCCTCATGCACACAAAGACTTTTTAAGTGTGAAGCACACGGCATGTCTCTTTTCTCTTTTAAGTTCAAAGGTCCACCCAGAGTTTGCACTAGCGAATCAGATTCCTCTGTGTCCCTGTCAGACTTATTTAAAGGCATGTAATTAAAAAAAAATGGCAGTATTGTTATCTGTTGAGAATTTGACAGTTTGTGATTTACTTCTTTTCTTTTTTTTCTTCTCGTTTTCCGTTAGATCCTAACTGTTGTGCTTTATAGACATCTTTCCGTTCCGTGGCAGTCTCTTAACTCATAAATTGTCAAAAGAATTGCATGATAAGAAGAGAAACCCACAGGTACATTATATGTCATAGAAGCTCGTCCCCCACAAAAAAAACAACAAAAAACAAAAAACGAAAACACCACATTTCTTTTGGTGTGTCGCGGGGTGTCTGGTATCTATTTTCTTGGTTTCAATTGTGCTGTATTTCTTTCAGTAACAACTTATCACTCGCTCACTGCTTCATTCATTTAGTCTTGTGATCTTTTTAATACATGTACCTATGAAGTACATCTCTTCTATTAATACATTTTCACAATGGTTAAATATATTTGTGTAAATAGTACTTTCAGTATGAAAGATGACTATTTTGTAATGTTAAAGAAAAGATATTGCCCTAGTTTTTAATGCCCTGATATGTAAATATGAATTATATGCGTACAAGTGTACATACAAAGGCAAAGGATGCTATGCCCATCTTGTTTTTGTTTTTTTTTCTTGTTTTATTTTCCTTTGGTTGGTTTGTTCTTTGCATGTGTCTCTATGTGGTAAATGATAATCTATCCTGCGCTGTGTTGTGTAATAATGTCTGAACTCTCCTCACTGCTGCCTGTTGCATGCAGACGCATGGGAACTACCTGTGTATCCCTACTGGTGAAGGGGGAAAAATGTCAAGTCTTAATAGATCTTTTTTTTTTATCACAGAGAGGTTCGTTAGAAAATGAACAGTCCCTAAGTAACCACAGACTGTTGAGCAAGTTGATAAAATGTGTGAGGGGGAAAAAAAAAACGTGCATTGAATATTTTTGTGATTTTTTTTTTTCTTTCTTTTCTGTTACTGGTTAACAAAGCTCTGTAAGAGAGTGCGGGGTTATAGCGGGGGACCGACGTACAATCATAGACCTGCATTGTGCATCTAAGAAATACATTTGTAGCAGCAAATATATGGAAAAAAGATATGTTTCTTTTTTTCTTTTTTTTTTCTTTTTTTTCAAGTGAAGACCTGAGACATTATTTCATTTTTTTATGTTTTCATTTTTTTGGTGTTCATTTGCACTGATATCTCAAAAATAAAGTACTAAAATGCATGATCTAGTATGGATGTGTTTCCTTTTTTTCTAATGAGAGCTCAATTTTACAAACTTGGCATCATGTCAGAATATATTTAATCATCTTGAATTGTTAACAATGGCCATTGTGAGTAGCAAGTATGCACTGTTAAAAGACTGTGTCAACTAGATTCTAAATTTCTACATCTCCTTTCCAATGTTTTATTTATTTTTCATCAGATTAAGTTGAGGATGACAATGATGCATCCAGTACTTCTTGGACTTGCACCACTAACTATGAGTCTGTTTTTGAAATATCTGCCCGAAGAGATAGTAAAATATCTAGATTTCACCCAGACTTGGTTGTCACGTCTCACCAACAGAGACTCTGAGGCATTTGTTATTCTATGACACAATTAGAAAGATGCCAATCACTAAAATCACCAGTGCTATTAAGATAATGTTAACTTAAAACTTTGTTGTGAGGTTTAGGTTTGTCACGTTCTCACACAGAACAGATGAATGCGTGGTCCACTTCTCCCCATATCCCGATATCACTGTTATTATTATTAAGAAAGGACATCAGAGGCTAAGAGGCACTTTGAGTAATCAAAGTCGTTACTATAGCCGAGCCAAAGGATGTCCGGTATTTCCCCCATAACTTCTGCTTCTGACTTGGCCGCAGTTCACATCAGTGCTGAGTCGTAACAAAGGCAGGAAAGACACCGAGAAGTGGGAGGACACGTAGAGGTCAACCAGATGTAGCCTGGCTACATGGCTAAGGATGTCTTTTGACAAATGCAGCAAATATAAAGTATATTTCTTTCGCTGCCCAAAATAGAGATGTGATGCTCTCTTTGGAACTCAGGATTTTTGGTTTTCTGACTCCGTAACTGTCAAATTGTTTTTCGGACGACGATCTGCATGACTTGAGAAAAACAGCCAGCAGACTTTGGAAAGGTGAAGATGAGTTCAAGCTTAACTTCCTCGCACTGGTTCTGAATATGAAGTCCAGTGAGCAAACAGACGGCTTTTTGTCTGCAGTGCACTTTTGAAATCTGGCTCAGTGGCTCTGGCTCTCCTTTTTTTTTTTTTAATCCTCCCCATGACTGACTGCACTCTCTTTTAAACTCCCAGTAACCTTTCCCCTACGTGAACTTCTCTATTTCAAAGATTCTTATCGAGGCTGAACCAGCAGTAACCTCTTGATTTCCTGTGATTGCCAGAGCAGCGGCGGACATAAAGGAGGGAGTCACGAGTTTAAGCGGGGGTCAAGGTGTAAAACTTGACAATCGGTTGTTTGTCTGTGGCTTCTCCCTTTGATTTCCTGACCTCAGCATGTGGAAAAAGAGGATGTGACTACTGCCCACCAGGCCACCGATGAGTCAAAAAGCTAAGGATTCACGGGTCCCTGAGCACGTGTTTCATGGCTATGAGCTCTCCAAAAACAATTTCCTGGAATTACTTTTTCGGACTTTACGGAAAACAACTTAATGACTCGCGTAATGCGTTTAATCAAGGGTCACCGGTGTCAGATTGTGTTGGCGCTTCGCAAAATATCAACAATTCTCATCGCATTTTTTCATTCAACACTTATTTGTTATTGTGTGCATGTTAACAAGTGTTTTTGACGATCGTAAATGTTAGCACAGAGTGTGCCTGAGGCCTCGGTTGGTTCTTTGTTTATGCAGATGGAGGCCACACAGAGTTAACAATCGTCACTCGCTTTAGCGATTGATGTGATGAATGTGCACACAGATGTGCGAGTGCCATGTCCTCGTACGAATGTGTGAGCTCCGGGCAG
>OMPJ01021148.1:0-17862 GCA_900312935.1 Carapus acus
CGAGGGCAAGCGTGCCACATATGTCGAAACTGAGGTCATCAACTGTTTTCAGACCCCTATGCATCTGTCTGCGTATTATGCAAAAATGAAGGGTTGATGCTGAGTGTGTCATCAGCACCGTACGGCCGCTAGCAACACACATTTCAACCAGCCGCCACACATCTATGGAAAATTTGTCATAAAGCCACATCAGGTCAAAGTGAGATTATAACAGGCCTATGTGTGGTCGACTCATTTCTAAGATGGCTGGATCAGTAAATACACTCCAAATCTCCACATTGTCTGTCATTTTTGAACAGATTTGGCGGGTAAAAGGCAAATTATTAGTGATATTGTAAAATCTGTCAGGTGAAAACCCAGCCATTAAATCCAACATGGCATCTGCGTCCTAGTTGTTTTATTTTTTTTTGCTGTGACTACCAGGTGGAGACTTCGCAATTGTGCGGTGGTGTGGGGAGGAGGGGGGGGGCACGAGGCAGGACAGGGGAGAGGAATCTAATTTAGTCATGTAAATAGAGGTCGGGCTGGCGACATGGCGGAGCGTCACTAATGGAAGAAAGAGATGGATGCCTTATGATAATGAGGGGAAATAAAGCAGAACCATGACCTTGCAGAGCAACACCAAGCCACACGTACACACGCGCGAACACACAATCTCACAAAATGCACTTCTGCTGCTGCTGCTGCTGCTGCTGCTCCCTCACACTGAAGGCCGCATTCGAACATTCTGCTATCAAACGCGCAGTGACGGTTCCTCCTCGGTAAATTCGCAGCCGTCTACAAATGAGGCTTTTTCATTGAAATAACTGAGGGCGGCGTCAGCACAGGACGCTACATAGCGCAGGTTGTTATTAAAAACGGGCAAACGCCCCAAGGGGAAGATGCTGTGAGTGGCACCATATTCACATTGTGTAGCAAAAAAAAACCAAATACATCTATAAGCACGCCCGCCTACCCTCTCACCGGGGTTCTTGGTGTTTTTACGCGTCCCCTCATTCAGGACTTACTGACCTCCTCCTCCTCCTCCTCCTCTCTCTCCCCCTCAGCATCTCCCCGCGGTCCTATTCTTCTTTCTTCTCCCCCCCTCCGTCGTCTGGGTGGCTGCATGTGTGTGTGTGTGTGTGTGTGTGTGTGTGTGTGTGTGTGTGTGTGTGTGCGCGCGCGGCGTGAGAGCGTGTGTCTCCTTTGTGGATGTTCATTTGCATGGTCCCGGGAGAAGGCGAGCGGCGTCTCCGGAGAGGCCGAGATAAGGGTCAGCGGAGAGCAGAACGCCCCCGGGCACCGGGGACACGTGCCGAGCGTGCGTGCGCTCGCACACACACACGCGCGACCACACACACACACACACGCACACACACTTCAAAACTGCAACGCTCATCGGCGTCCTCCAAACAAAAACTAAATTATACCGCGCAGTCTTTCAGCCGTAAATAGCGCCCGTATAGTCCGTTTTTATTATCGATAATATCTACGCATTCGTATCTAATGAGAAACGTCACGACAGGTGCACAGAATTTTGAGAAAAAACAAAAAACAAACAAAAAACTTGAGAAATTTCGTCCGGTCTCTCGGTTGTAATTGCGTATGTGCTCGTCGGGGTTATTGAATATGGTGAATCTAGTGCAACGTTGCACATAACCTGAATTTCCTTAAATTTAGTTAGCGCTTTACGCGATTTACAGGTTTATTTTATTCTATTTTTATTATTTGTGTCCCGGAATGAGTCGGCATGGTAAAGATTAAATACTGGGCGAAAGTCCATACACTAGCCACTCAATCATACACAAATACTCCAAACCGCTGACTGGATTTAGCAAATTGGTCTTCAAAAAGCTGTCCCACCGTCGCACCAAGTACAAATTGACGTATGTTTGTTTGTCTTTTTTTTTTTTTTTAAGATAGACTCGTTTTTACGACAATGCCGTAAATTGTACCCCATGTGTAAAATCACATAAGTTGCGCTGATAAAGCACCCTGATTCAACAAAGGATGAAAAGTGGAATATTTCTTTTTCTAAACTCAGTGGTCCCGTCAACTGTAGATAAAGAGTTATATGGTACAGTGGCGCCCTCGCGTGGAGGCTTTCGTTGTCACACCTGCAGTGCTGATGATAGAAAATGGCGGATGTCAACTACTGTAGTTTATCTGTCAGCCTACTGTATAAATGGAAAAGAAAGTGGCGATTTGTTCCCACACAGTTAAAGTCTACCGATTTAAAGTCTGACAGGATATGATGAAGTACAGTTGGTTACCATCCAGGTATAAAATTTCCTCCTCGCCCTAAAACCAACCCTAAATATCCCAGAGAAAAAAACAATTACCAGCTGAGACAGATAACACTGACAACGGCGGCAAGCCCTTTGCTTTCAGTAGCAGGGCTAGGCTGTTCTGCTAAGGGCGTTATCGGAACAAAACCATTAATAAGAAAAACATCTGTGCCACTGCTGACAGAGTCAAAAATTGCTTGAAAGTGCAGAAAGAAATTGCAGCCCATTATGTAAACTCAAACAGAAAACACACTGTGACCACAGATTACAGCATCAACGGGAATTTTTATGTCTCGCCAGCTGGGAGAGCCGCACAATGGGGAGGAAAGTTAAAAATTATTAAAAACACAACATGTTATGGAGCCCCTTTATTATGCCATAGATAAGCCAGTAGTTCTGACAGAGGACCTTGCCGTCTCTCACCAAAGACATTTGGGGAAATGGTGGAAGCCACTTGTGATATGTGGTTGGTTGAGCAGTCAGAAGTAGGAAAATGAGAACGGTAAGGGGGATCTGGGCGCAGGGGTGGCAACAAAGAAGAGCAGTTAGAGATGCAGGGCATACCGGTGAGGGTGGAGGTTAGGCGGGAGAGAGAGAGGGACAGCCGGGAACGAGGGCTGGCAGAGAAACGTTTGCGCGTGTTATGCTTTTGGTAGGAAAGGGGAGGCGGATGCACAGACACCGGATTTATGGTCAAACAAGGGGAATGCACACCAGTTATGCTGAATATACCACATTTATTACTTTGAACTGATTAATAGAAAGAGTGGGGGCAAGGCCACTCACATCACTGTCTTTAGAAAACGGAGAAGGGAGAACAAACAAAAAGTAAGAAAGCAGCCCATTGCAATAATGAATTCATTTGTCCAAGAGAAAGAAAAGAGGGTAAATTAAGTCCAATGAAGACTGTTAACAGTGGGCCCAATTTTTTTTTCTTTACACCATAAAATTATACACCGAGCGAGGCTCATCAAATTAACATTTTCCTCTGCTTTCAAAATGCTTCACCCCTTTATTCCCCCCTTCAGCTCCTCTGGACAGTACCTTCCACAGACTCCATCCAACACATGCAAAAACAAAACAGAGGGCCATTTCCAATATCTGCTGAAACAGGGAGGGGTGGGGATAGAGAATGCAAGCGTGTATGAAATCACTTCTGGAGTAAATGCCATCGACTCTCCCTTGCGAGGGGAAGCTGCTGAAGACAAAAGTCTGCCAGATCCCGGTGGGAGACGCAAGCACCCTTGGAAAATAGACGGGGTGTGGGGTTACATGGAAAAGGAGACAGACGGCCCATCCTTGACTTTGGAGCACTACTATAAGCCAACACTACAAATTTCTATTGTGTGTTTGAGAGCATTACAGACTCGCTCTTTGAAACATAAAAACAGAATGATCCTTTCATTTAAAAAAAGGAAAAGGAAAGCAGCATACACCGGGGGGAAAGCATATGTAGTGGAACAAGGTGGGGCAAAAAAGATTTTACCTAAGGATGCTATGCATTTAGTCGTAGTCCTATGAATATTCGTTTCCTTTTTCTTTTTACTACAAGTTCGAAGTAAGTCTTTAAAGTCAAAAGAAATCAAGAAAGTCTTCATTTAGTTTTTTTTTTTTGTCCTTGGTTAAATTCTTCACCCCCATTAGAATTTCTTAAAGATCTGGATGTGATGGGGTGGTCAGGGCATAGGAAGGGTGAAGGAGGGAGGGGGGCCTTTGCAGTCTTTTGACCAAAGCACTGACTGTTACTTAACTCGTCCTTGGCGCTCCTGAAAGACAAATATAAAAAGCAAAGTTACACACAACATCCACCTTGAGGTCTGATAACTGTGTGTGAACAACTTGGGGGAAAAAATGGTGAATTAGCAGAGGGGCTCAGGATGAGGGAGAGACAGTTCACCTGAAGCCTGTAATGACTCCTGTTGCTGGGGTTGCTGGGATATGGCTCACTGCCTTGGACCTCCACCTGTCATTTAAAACAGACAAGACTCACTGTAGTTTGGACATATCAGAAATATATCATTCATGTTGAACTGTGTGGCCTTAAGCGCTGATGTGAATGCCAACTGTCACATGGATGTGCACTTATAGGGACCATTTCAACCCGTTATCCTCATATGTAATCTAATGTGCAGAAGTGTGCAATACACATTATATAAAATCATTGCTTTCATTGCCAAAACATAACCAAGGGCACTGGCAAAGACATGTAGCAGTTCCACATGCTGACGCTGACAAGGGTCAAGACTCCGATGTGATTCCACTTTTCTCACGCGGTACAGAGGGCAGATTCACCGGGACTTCTGCAATTGCACTGTAAAATACTTGCACTACCACTCCATTATAATAAAGTGCACCTCTTAGAGTGGCAGTATAACTTACATTGTCAGCAAGATGGCCAGAACATAAACCTGTTTATCCAAAAGATCCTCCAACAACAGGTTAAGCATTTCAGTTCACACGCTATCTGGGATCACAGGTTCCAGAGTGACATAGTGGCACAACCCAAGTTATGCAATCTACCGTTTGCAAGACAGTGTCAATACAGCAGCATCAAACTACATCATGTTCTAAAAACAATGCAGAATTGTTTGAATGGGCATTTATATTTTCTCATTCTCATGTGGGTTGAAGAAACACACACCAGCCGATTCAGGGAATGACACATACTGTATATATCTATATGAAGAGTAAGCACAATTGATAATGACACTGACAAAACAACTTTGTATTGACTTCTGCAGTGGGGACCCAACATTGTGATGAGGAAATTCTACAGGTTTATCCAACGCAGTATTGGGATGGAGGATGCCAATATGACAGCTTGAATGCAAAGACGACGTCCTCATGCATTACGTGTCGCAACTCATCTTTTTTCAGCTGCTGGGGTAAAGACTTCAATTTCTAAGTGTAAACCTCTATTTTCACTGTGTGCGTGTTTAGGATTGGCATATCTACAGTCACCAATTTTTCAACAAAACACCACTATTATGGCATTACTCTTACCTGTTGTGCTGTACCATTTCATTAAAAATAACCCACACCATATAGTCCGTTTTCATCATGATCTAAGCTCTTGTTGCCTGCACTGATTAATTAATCAGTCTATGTCAATTAATGCACCACTTCATCCTGACGTTTGATGATCGTACCCAAATGAGACATTTGCCCAAAAATTGAGGGTTTGCGCTTGACCTGTAATGCAGCGGGTCATTTACTGTATGTCGGGTGGCAATTTTGAGCAGGTGGACTCCAGTACACCACTGCCATTTTATCTCGGCGAAATGTAACAAGGATGTACATGTGCATCTCAAAAGCTTTACAAAATACCACATTTTCAAGTTAATGTGAAACATTTACGAATTCCCTGCATTTTATTCACATCATCCGGACAAAGCATTACCTTTTTCACACACTCCTCCTCTTCCTGGCGCTTCTCATAGTGAGAAAAGTCATCGAAGATGGAAGTGGTGTGTTTGTACCCGGCGATGATCTTTAGCACCTGCCTGGCTTTGTCCAGTGGCACCTCTTGTGTGTCCCGAGAGTTGGTCACCGGCTTGTTTTCGTTGTTCTCCAGTCGAATGTGCCTCAGCTGGCTATTTGGAACGTCCTTAACAAAGATCCAACGCACGTCGAAACGACCCTTCCACTTGTCCTGCGACCACACACCGGCGGATGTGTTGTAGTCCACGGGTGAGCGCATCTCGGCAACTCCGCAGAAATGCCCGCTTCCATTGACACTGAAAAGAAGGTAAAGAGGGCCTTTTCCAGCCAGCGACCGGTACGCTGCATCCAGCCTTTTGTTTCCATGTTCCGTGCTGCACCAGATGTTGTACTTAATGGAGCGGTGGATGTCGTCCTCCGAGTAACTCTTAATAATGAACACCCGGCCCTGCTTGGGGTTCCAGTCAAAGTCCTTGGGGTTGTAGTTGTTGACCATGCGCAATTTTTCAAGGACCGGGTGGGGCTCGGAGGGAACCCCTGGAACCACACCCATGCCGGACGAGGACGGAGGCGATTGGCCGGTACCGGCCCCGCCGGCGTCCCCAAATCCATTGGCCCTGTTCCGAGGAGGCACCCAGCGGTTGGGCTGGGAGGATTGCTGCTGTTGGGTTGGGGGAGGAGGGGGACCCTGGGAGAGAGGAGGCGGAGGCATGGGAGCCATACCAGGCTGCCCATTGGGTGGGAGCTGATGCTGCCCCATCTGGGAGACTGGTGATACCAGCTGTCCGTTACTGAGGGGCAGCTGTGGTGTCCCTGCGGCAGTAGCTCCTGGCTGTGGGGAGGCCTGATTGAGCGGTTGGCCATTGGTAGGAATTGAGGGCACCTGCTGAGGGGTGGCAGCTTTAGGCACGGTGCCCTTGTTGTCCCAAGTGCCGATGTCCATGTTGTGTTTAATGGGAGGAGGAGGCAAATTGGCACCGGCCATGCCGCCTTTCGTTTTCAGCTTGGGTTGAGGCTTGGCTGGTTTGCTGGCAATATCTGCCCAGGACGCAGGCTTGGCAGGGGCGATGGAGACCGGAGGCATGTTGGGAGGCCCCACAGATGACACGGGACCCAGAGGACCCCCACCGGGCAATCCAGAGCCGACCACCTTGGGAGCCATGTCCCCATTACCACCGGGGGCAGCGCCGCCAATCTTGAGACCAGCCATGCCCTGATCGAGGCTGTTCATGCCAGGTGCCTTGTTCAGGGGTTCGTTGGCAGCGGGTGCGAAAGGGGACTGTCCGTCAATCATGGCGCCCCCGAGGGAGCTGGGAGCGTAGGCGTAACTGCTGCTGTAGCCAGAGCTCTGCGGTGTCCCCGACTGTCCCTGAGAGCTGCTATTGCCCCACGCTGAGAAGTCGATGCCACTGGGGAAGAAGTTGAAGCCGTGCTGGCCCAGGAAAGGGTTGCTCCCGAGGGGGCCTGGCTGACCAAACATAGCGTCCGGGAGGTAATGGGGCTCTCCATTGCTCAGCTGTCCATAGGAGGCCAGGTAAGGCATAGGAGGGTCCCCACCTGTTGACCATGCTGCCTCGTTCAGAGAGTAAGAAAATCCTATGGAGGGACTGTAGTAGCTGGGCATGTACGAGTCCGACATGGCCGTATAGGCATTGCTCTATATGAGACGAAACAAAACAGAAAGCATTTCAGTCCAATTCTGAAAAGCACACAGACTAAAAAACAAAAACTTAATTTGCACAGCTCAAACATCCAGTAATCAATAATTGTTGTCTATGTGATTTGCCCACAATGTCATTTGAACTTAAACACTTTCTCCTCTCCACAAAGCGGTATTATGTTTCTATAAAGTCGCAACACACTGAACCAAGGAAGTGTTGTCTCTACAACAAAAGGATGTTGCATTCTTGAGACTGGTGATATATACAGGCTCTATTCTTCTCTTTCATAGATCACTGCCCACTGTGTTCATTTATACAAGTGGACGAGTCTATATGAGAACACAAATCACAGTCCCCTTGAAACAGGAGACAACATGTTGAATCGTCTGGGGTGGGGTGGGGGGATTTTTCCCCACATGAAATTTTGCAGGACAAAGATACCTTTTGTGGGTTTCTGTGCTGTGTCATGAGTCTTAGTTTGCTGACTTGTGTAATCATTCAAGCATTTTGCATTTACTGTAAAACCTTTGATTGACAGGAGTCTCCACTTTTTATTGCATTTATTGCACAATGAGTGATCCTTGGCAGTTGCCATTATAAGAACTACAAATAAAAAAATGTATTGATTACCTGTCTAGCCTGAGTATTCAGGTAAGGCTCGAACTCGTCGTCATTCAAGGTATCCTTTTGGGTCACAGCTCCGTTTTGCACTGGAAATTAAATGATATGAATGTCAACAGGGCAAGCACTTTCGTCTCTGTAGCAATTCCATAATATGTCTGCACCAGTCCTTCAGAAGCAACACACAGAGGAACTTGACATGTACACTGAATTGTTTCAGTGCAGAATTTCTTAGGAACGAGGATAATGACAAATAATTCCCTCACAAACTAATTACACAAGGGACCAACACATACCAATAACGGTGTGGTGATAAGCGAACTACGTTTAGTGACAATTCATATTTTTGTAGCTGCTCGTAAGAGGCGTCAAAGGTTTTAAAGCGCCCTCTGTGATAGCTAACGTTATGGGGCTTAAATGGAACGAACAGAAGCTTCTTCACGAAGTTGGCAGGTATCTAAAAAAGTTTAAAAAGAGAAAGCGTACCGCTGGGATTATTCGAATCGACGCGGGGGTTTAAGAGGGGTAATTCTGGGGAGAACACTAGGCCCATCCTGGCACAGGAAGACGTGTCAGTCTGGGTTGATGTAGCAACCAGCTAATGTTAGCGCGCTAGCTGTGTGCGATGCGCAGCGTTTCAATGTTAACGAGCGCCAAGAGTCCTTTCAATAGTACGGCCGGGTTACTAGCACTTGTGGCTTTAAAATACGGTTAAGACAGCACACATAGAGTGGGCAAATTATTAAAGCCAGTGATCGGCAACCCCAATGATATGTGCAGTCCCGGAACCTAAGTATAAAGCGTAAGCTTTGCGCTTATTTATCATGTTACCATTTAACAGAAGCTAACACAGCTAGCTCGGTGAAGAGGAATAACACTTTCACCTGTTGTAAGCGAACGGCCTTCAAAATGGTAGCAGGAAGGCATGGTGTGCGATAAGGAAAGTATTTGGAAAAATACAGCTTTCCGCCGCATGGCCCGTTTACTCTGGTCGAGGAGAGGCGGGCAAACGTCGCAAAACACGGGATCTCTTCAGCGAACCTCACGCTCAAAAAGATCCGCAGTCAGCCCGTCAAGATGTAGCCGCTATATAGGAGGAAGTGGCTCTTACCTTTATTTGCTTGGCCTTTCGGTCTCTGGATTGGGTCCAGGTGATTCATGAAGGTTTGATTTATGAGAAGAGAGGAAGGGGAGAAAATAGATGAGGAGATGTATATTTGAGCAGTCAGTTCCTTTAGCAGGTGGTCAGGCCTAACCGCACTAGTGAGCACAGCCGCTGCCTCCGAGCTAAGCTAAGCTATCCTTGCTAGCCGCCGCGATGCTGACAAATTTGGCCCTCGTTAATTGTTCACAAAGTGCCCCTCTTTACCTGTTCGAGCAGACTGCTGGCTGACATGTCTTCCCCCCCGGAGCCTGTGTAACTGTATTTAGAGCTAAATATGAGCGACAGGGTGTGGAAATTGTGTAGCTATTGCAGAGTTTCAGCCAAGCACCCCTATCTCTACACACAACCTGGTTTCTACACAATGGCGGGCTGCAGTTTGCTTGACAGACTCCTCAACATGGCTGGGCGGCCTCGTCTACGTACCGTGCCATTTATTCACAAGGGACGAGCGCCTCCTGGCGTCACGGAGGAATAAGCCCGTCAACTCTAACGAGTGCACGACTCGACGACACGTAAATACTGTAAATGGCACAAAACGTCGCAGTTGAAACCGCCTTCCAAATGAAGTTTATCAACAATACCGACAACATTGGCTTCTGTCATTCACTTGGAATTATCACCTTATTACAAGGTATTAAGTTATCTTTGCATATACAAAACGAAGAGGCATCCGCAACACAAGGACGACAAATATCATTGTGCAAAGACGTCCTTTCGACTATTCAACCCTTTGAGGGTTTTAAACAGCCACCGATGACAGAGTGAAAGGGAATGTGAGTGCCATGACGAGTACAGGTTGCAGTGGGAGGTTTTCCAAGGTCATGGAAGTTTGAACGGTGAAAAAAACATTATAAGTGCTGGAGGAAGTCAAAAATAGTGTGAAACTATTGTGAGAAAATGAGAAAGAATGTCACTCAAACTAATATGAGTGTAAACACTTTGCCGGCAGTTGTGTCTTGTGCCTCATTAACCCGCAAACTGCAGCTGGAGCACGAACACCGATGACGGACCCCTGATCGGCACGCTGTGGGTCTACTGCGGTGCATTTTTTTTTTACCATTCTCTGTCTCCGTCAGTTGGCCGCCCACCTGCAGCCTGTTCTGCCCGAGGTTTCTTACCTCTGAGGGGAGGCTCTTCCTCGCCACTGTTGCTAATGGAGGATACGTTAGGTGTCTGTGTGTTCATCTTATGGAATCTAAATTTTTCAGTGTTGAGGAACTACCTGCTCCCTCATGGAGGGCGCCTCGAGATAACTCCTATTATGATTTGGCGCTATACAAATAAAACTGAATTGAATTGAATTTGCCGGTGAAAAATCATCAGAGCAGGAAACTGGAATAAAATTTCAAATTTCCGCATGACACTAAGTACATAACTAGAGAACTTCAAATAACTGTAAAATGTCAAATACGGTGGGCACATTTGCATAGACGAATTCAAACTAAATGAAACAAACGAAAAAAATACAAATTGAATTGCAAGAAATGAAGTGCGAACACAGACAATGAAATCTCTAAGGCCAAGATAAAACGAGGATTGGTATGAAAATTCACCGACCCCGCATATCAGCAGCAAGGCTTGTGTCACTGAGCAGCAAAGAATGACATTTGTGTTGACGGATTTGTTTTGTTCTTGTTGTTTCACACCATTGCCACAAGGTGGACTCACAGTCACTGCCACGAATTTGTGAGATGCAAGCAGCTGATTCAGCGTAGTGGGACTTCCCCATTCATTTTTGGGCGAACAATGCAAAAGCACACGAACACGCACGCACGCACGCTCGCACGAACACACACACACACATTACAGATTCCTCTGTTGCTGTTGTTTAGGTTATTCATTCCTCTTATCACCTGTTCACAAACAAGCGTAGGTGTGAAAGGTGAAATTAGTTTATGAATCATCCCCCTCAATTACGACAGAATTGCCTAATTCAATAGCCACGAGCACTAAACTGGAACAAATTATACTGCGTCACAATGCACTGATCGTGGAGAATATTTTGATGGGTCAACGAGCTGCAAATATAGCGCTTTTTTTGTCACGGGCATCTTGATATTACACTTGGACACTTCCTACTGTATACGCGTCAATGTGCATGTTAAAAACACAGTCATATGCTCTGTGTTATTCTTAGTGCTTATTATAGTCTTTACACTTCAGTTGATTGTTTTAAGAATTTCAAAAGGTGCATAGCAGTTGGATTATGTGCTAAATTGTCTCTTGCCGCTTATTGCTTTTCAAGGCCAAGGGTTGGTCAAATGGCACGTGACTGACTTGAACTGAAGACCACACCACAAGGGAACGCACATACTTTGACTCTGAACACCCCCAAATGCTAATAAGACTCTAGGCCCAACGAGGTGGAATGAGCCCAATGAAAATTACAGGAACACCTGAGAATTATAGTGAGATTTCAACATATTTATTCTTCAAATTTCATGTTTCAAGCTACCAGACGGTCATGAGCCAGCTGTCTGAATACCGGTGCGACACGGGGAAGGCAAACCAGTAGCGGCGACGATAGCTTTGACTTGTGAAACATGTCTAGGACAGTAGCATGGCATGCATGTATCATATTCCTCCTTTCAACTCTCAATCATTTTTTGGGTGCTTGACTTTTTTTCTCCCAAGGGCTTGTTGACTGGAGCGGAGTGGACAGGTGGCATAGCACGGAGCGGAGCTGGCCGTCTACCAGCCAATAAAAATAGCTGTGGTCTCCATGATGTCACTGCTGAGTAAATCACAGCCCCTGACCATAGAGGGGAGGGACGTTCTGGGGCTAAGGGGTTGGAGGTTGGGGGTTGGGTGGTGGTTGAGAGATTTAGCTCGTTTGTGTAATTTCATAAATCCCCTTGCTCTCACTTGCAGGTTTGCGCATTTGTACTCACTAGGAGGACCATGTATGCAATGTATCACATGTTAGATACTTAGACCTTCAATAAGGGCTCAACCAACTTCATCCACCTCTTAATCCACCATTGCATCACAATTTCAGAAACCATCGATACTACACAAAATGAAGTTAAACAAGCTGGGGGAACACAGAGAGATGCACTGATGCAAGAATTCCAGACAATTCCAAACCTCTGCATAACGACTGTAATTATGACATGTACTGTACATGGTCTTGAGTAGTTCAGAATCAATATGTCGCTGATGACATTATAAAACAAAATCCATCCTCCTTCCTTTGAGCAGGAGGGCATCAATGACAGTCATCAGGGTGATCTCTGCGTTTCAGTTCCGTTGATAAATCCCTTCCTAACTTCTAATCCATCAGCCATTGTGGGCATGAAAAGAAATTGACCAGTAGTTTAAATGTATCACTGTGTGAGTGAAGAGCGCTGCAGACGTGTTTTGCTGATTGAATTTGGCTGTGATAGATTTCCTCTAAATGACAAACAAAACCTAAAACACTTAAACACTGACCCTCCAATGAGAGGAAGGGAAAATTCTGACATCATTGTGGGCCAGTTAGCTGGCCCTAGGAGACGCATGATATTTGATGATGAAATCTGAAAGAAACGTCCAATGTAGTTGATATTTCATGGGTAAGCACTTCCACCGGTCAAGGCAGTTGGCCGCCCACCTGCATCCTGGCCTGCTAGAGGTTTCTTCCCTTTAGGAGAAGTTCCTCTTTGCCATTGTTGCTAATGAGGGATAAGTTGGGTCTCTGTGTGTCCATCCTATAGACCTTGACTGTTAACATGCTGAGGAGCACAACTACCTGCTCCATTTTGTAAAGCTCTATAGTGATAGCGATAAGCGATAATGTCCTGTTAAGATTTGGCATTATACAAATTAAATTGACTTGACTTGATTGGATGAACCATGGCAACACATGGATGCTGAAATCTGATAAGACAAAAAAAAAATCTAACATCTACATACAATTATCTAAAGCAGTACAGCTATGACAATTGAGAATGTACCTTTGGGAATCCATCAATTTAATTTCACAGAGTAAATATTACAATTTAGCTAGTACATAAATGTATGTCGTGGATTCAGATGTAGTGAAAGCCAACAGCGAAAGAGAGAGGCACACCACTAGTATTCTGTTTTGTCCCTTTTGTTTGTCTGTTTTTGCTAGTGCTCAGCTCAGCTGTACCTCCTTGTTTCTTTATCTGTTGACCTCTTTGCAGCTTTTCCTCCACTGGCAAACATCTCATCCAGTCTGCATTATGACAGGCCTACCTGCTGATTCACAACGGCGTCAAACTTGTGCACAGGTGAAGATGGACATGACCCAAGGAGGACAAAAACACTGTGACACCCCACGCCAAGCACCACCGAATAGCACTGCCATCTTCAGCCAGCCTCGGCGTATGAGCCTGATCTCAGTGCTCATACCTGGCATTCTGAAGCCACAACACCATGCAGTCCATGTGGAACTTGATCAGCTGTAAATCTTCCCTGTTTGACCATGTGACATCCCAAATTTGTGATTCTGCCCTCCGTCCACCCTTTGCATCTCTTTCCTGTCACCCATTGCCACCCATCGTGCCCTTCTAACTGCAGCCCCCTCTGGCACACTGGGGGGAGGAATGCGAGGCAGGATGGCGACAAAACCCCTGCGATTGGACTAGCGTCTCTGCATGCATCTCCCATATGTGTGTGTATGTGTGTGTGGGCTTGATTTTCAATCTCGGTTTTGCAAGCATACCGGTGAATTTGTCATTGTGTGCGTACAGTTGCACACACACCTTGCGGTCGCCAAGATAGCTCAGTGATAGGATGTGGGGAATGTAGCACTCGTCAGCCTCTCAAAGGATGTTGTTAATTCAAATTCTGTCCATTTCAGAGACATAGCCTTTAATAAACAGTAAACAACAAGCATATTTCCTTGTGTTGTGGGCGCTGAGTGAGCAGGCGATGTGCATGTTAATGCAAACAAATTGTTTTCTCTGTATTACTACCATAGGCTACAGGTTTCTATTGAAGTGTAAACCTGTCCGTATACTCTTATTTACAATTTCCTTAACAGATGCTTCCATGTATGAATCACAGTGTGCCGTCTTAATCCTGTTTACCGTCAGCAGCGTTACTATGTATTCATAGCCTGTCTGTTATCTGCTCTGACAATTTTCAAGGAAACAGATCGAGTTGTCAGACTAACCAAAATGTTTTTAAGGTCTCCATTTTCCAAGGTCAGTGTGACCTGAAAATCAGAAATACTGGAAATGTAATCTGTCACAGTTAACATGGATCTAGCATCTACTGTAGGTTTATCCAAACATCCTCAAGCTAGATTGTGAGCTGTGCTGATGAGAAGAAATGCTGACTTAGATCGATATTGATGTGTAGATTTGTTTTTGCAGAGGTATCCAACTAGAATTCAACCTGTACACTCAGTGGTGCAGAGGCCTCAACAAAGACACAGCAGCTCTTGAATTACTGCTCCGTCTCTCAGTAAAGCAAATAAAACCGTGCTGTCATTGTGACCCTCCCAAATCTGGATCCTGGTTCAGATCACAACCAGCAGGGAGAGAACCCAATCGTGGTTTGTACTCTTGCTTGTACCCTTGACATATCCAATGTCCCGCTCCCTCATAAATCTAGTAAAAACCTACTTAGCAGCCCTGTCCACAGAATTACAAAAAATAAACCATGCTAGACAATTAGATTCATTCTAAGTGAAACGGAAAAAAAAAATGGGTAATGACTACTGGTTAAAAGACAACTGCTAATACACAGAAGTTGTTAACTCCTGTGCCAATAATGACAACCGCTAATACGTTGCAAATTTCATATAAAATTAGCAAAATGCCTGTGCTGTATTGTTTATTTTTATCGATTTATAGATTTGAATTTCTGGAATGCTGAGGACCCCATGACGGTGTGGACAAAGGGCAAGTTGTCTTCGGAAGAAAATAGCCGCACACTTGCACAGTCTATCACAAAGGATTTATCACCAACATTTGTGTCCAAGGATGAATGAGCCAAACCTGTTCATATGTGGCCGCTCGTGTGTACGCACACGCACTTGTGTGTGTGTTCCAGTGGCACTTGCTGAAGATTTTGAACAGCTGAGATTAGTTTGTGTGGCGCTGCACAACGGGGCAGCTGTACATCTCTGTCTTGGACACACACGCACACACATACGCACATGCACACACGCGCGCACACACGCACACACGCACACACACACGGTGGGGCGCATAAACAACAGTGGAATCCTGATGTCCGACCCCCTTGGGAGCGAGCCAGGCAGAGACTTAATAAAGGCCTTGTTGTTTCAGGGGGTCGCCTATATGGTTTCGGGTTTATATCTGAACAAGCTCTACTTTACAACTTGGCCACATGCGTGGTGACGTCGCCAGAAATGGACATCTCTGCTCGCTGCAATGCCTTTGAACAGACGCATGTCTTCTCTCCATTGTCCTGTAAGATCTGATGAATAGCCATTTGGAGTTTTTTCACTTATGTATTTGTAGCTGCGTGGCTAACCTATTCAAAGGGACAGTACAATGTGAATAGTTGTCTAAATAAAACCAGGTTTCCATTATTACCTCAACTGGCCTGCAACATCTTAGCCAATCGCAGAGTTTGCTTGGACGGTTCCGTTTTAAGAGGGGCGGGACCGCAATCTGCTGCAGGGTCACAAGGAGTGATGTAACCTGTGTTTATTTTCAGCACGTACACGTAAATGTAGACAGTCAGACCTACCCACACAGTCATTTGCGCACTAAGGCACGCACGCACACACGCACGCACGCACGTCTATGCACACACAGAGGCAACCATATCGCCCCACATGTAAGGATTTTAGCCAGTAAGCATGGTATCGCTGACGAAAACACACACACAGACGAACCCACTGACTCAGGGCTTGGGGCTCCACTTGGCTCCCTGCCAGCACTCTCCTTTACCTTCTTCCTAGTTTGGTCAGTCAATGATAACTGTTGCACTCCGAGCACATGCACCTACACACTGACACACCACACTTTCTTGACGGCAGACACGTGCGTTCACAAGGTATAAAAATGCAGACCGCCGACAGAGGTGGAAAGAAGCTGCCCCTTGCCGAGCGGCAGGTTGGGCGGTTGGAAAGACGTAGAAAAGTTGTGAGTGTGACGCTGGAACTGTACGGATAGAGACAAACAAGGGAGGGAGAGAGACTGACAGGCAGGGAGCTTGTCATGGCCATTAATACTAATGGAGGCCCCTTCCGTCGGCTGCAGCTGTTGCACGCTGGTGTAACACTGCGCTTTCCGGCATTGCATCACTCTCTTCGCTCCCTGACTCCATTACCGTTACCCTATGAGCCATGGCCCGTAGTGCACAACACGCAGCGAAAGTACTGCTGACGGACCAAACACAACTACGAATACTTACAGTGTGTGTAAAGTGGGAACTTCCTGAATTGACCAACCAACCCCTGGCTCGCAGAAAAAAAATCCATGTTGAAATTTCAACTTGGACCTGTTTTCAACAGGTTTTCAACAGGAGGCGTGTGGCTGTAAGGCCATGCTGGGGCTCTGCCGGCATTGATAACAGTCTGCTGTGAAACCCCCGTGTTCCAGTGAGCCGAAGCAGAATAATGCAGGACATGTCTGATTTATCTGCCGCTATTTAAGAGCATGCTTGATTCATTAGCGGCCCCATAACCTGCCACCAGTTATTCCTAGTATGTGCGATGTATGCATAGCAAGATGTTGCTCATGTTCTCCATCCAGGGAACGCCGCCGCGGGAACGATATAACTTCCCAAGGAGCTCGTCCACTCGCATACATCAGAGACATTCCACCTCATCTGACACTCGTCCATGGAATTCTGCAAATTTTCCGCACTGTTCTCCTAGGCATTCTGAAGTGCCTGTCAAAAAGAGTGGCATGCCCAAACAACAAGCACCTGTAAAGCCTTAAAGCAGGGAAAACATCCTTCTGCCGATTGGGAAACGTATATAACGCCACCGTTCTCGCCGCATTATCTAGTCGGCGATTGCTTTCTTTCTCTTTGTGCGTGTGAAGATGTTGCCTCACCTGCCGGGCTGGTGATTGTCTAGGCAGGCATGTTTGTGTGTATGTGTGAAAATATGCTTTTGTTTGCACTGCCAATAGGTGATAATTTGTCATAGATTTGTGCAGGGTCCCTTTCCCCTCCATGTTGGTATGACCATGTGTATGCAACCTATAGTTGACACCTACGTGTCATTCTGGGAACACACACAAATACTTCAGATGACTTGGAGGTTTACTTGGCAACCGATGGCTGTTTTAAGACTGTGGATACACTTTCAGCTTGGACTGGGCGCAACGTTTTCAAGCATCTACTGTGCACGGATAAGAATACAGGAAAAGTCACGGAATCACACGTATCATGTGCTCATTGTGGTGTGGCCCGATTTAAAACACCATGACTTCATCCAACTCTATTCATGGAGCTAGACTCCTATGGCTCTTTTTATGTTTAACCTTTAGTATAAAGCAAGAACAGAACCCCACCTACCCACATGATCCCTGCAGAATTGTATTTTGTTTTGTTTTGTTTAGTTTGTTTTTTACTTATTTTATCAATCAGTTGGTGAAGAGCCTCTCTGCATTTGATGCTCCCTCATTATTGATGCACCCTCCTGGAGATTGAACTAGCAACTCTCTGGTCTGGAGAGGACTTGTTACAATTCTGACAGATTCAAAGGATATTGCATTTGTGTATTTTCTCAAAGGAGTTTCCTCAATCATTGCTCGTGATTGAGTGTTAT
>OMPJ01021154.1:0-18420 GCA_900312935.1 Carapus acus
GAGGGAAAAAGAACATATGCCTGGAGTGATGAAAGCGCTGAAATATAAAGAAAACTCGATCCACACCTCCCCTCCATCTCTCCCCTTCCCCCGTTCCTCACTCCCGCTGCCTCGTCTTCCTCTGCATCTGGAGCAGCAGTCGACAGGTTCGCCACACCGGCTCGCACATAGAGAAATAAGTTGAGTCAACGTCTGGAAAGTTAGCAATTAAATCTTTATTAGGCCTGCAAAGACTTAACAAAAATAGGTTAATATAACAAAAAAAGTATTTTTTGTCTACTTCTCGTCACCATACAAAAACCATAAATCACACTTTTAACGCTCCGTATTACTGCAGCCTCCATTAACATTCACACTTTAAGCCATTCATGGACGACACAACAACAAAAAAGGAGATCTGGGTCGATTGTGGACGTTGGACTGCCTCAGGGAGTTAATACAAAAACCTTTGGCACGTTTGAGTTTCCCTCCTTCACAAAGAAAAAAAAAAAAAAAGCAATGTCCTTGCAGGTTTTTAGTGCAGGCTGAGTATGACGCAACTCCACGTCCCCTCCGTCTTGTCCCGTTTCAGGCTACGACCACTTTGTAGGGGCTGCCGGGGATGTTGTCGTCGCCCCATTTGACGATGACGGTGTAGCTGCCCTTGTCCTTGAGGGTGTAGGTGACGTTGTAGAGCTTGTTGCCCATGTGCTTGACGTAAACCTCCTCGCAGGGAGCCTGAGGCCCGTGAACGCCCACCATCAGCATGTTGGTGCCTAAAAATAGACGCCGACACACACACCAAAAAAAAAAAAAAAAAGAGTCAGAAAACCAGACGCTAGCGGCTCCACATTCCTCGTCTCCGGTTTCTGTCCTCACCTGCTTTGCTACAGTCGACGGTGAAATTGTTCTTCTGGCCCACCAAAGCCTTAGCCAGGCCCGTGCCGCGGCAGACCACCTTACTGGCGTCGGACGTCAGCTTGGCGGAGGCAGAGGCGGAGACGGAAGATGAGGAAGAGGACGTGGAGGCCGCGGAGCTGTAGGCGCCCCCGCCCACTTTGGAGGACTTGGTCACCGTCTCCACCAAAACCGAAGAGGTCTCGTGGAGGCTGTGGCCTCCTGACAGGCGGGTGCCTGACCAGGAAAGACGGAGAGAGATAGGTTACCAAGTGCCATCGGCGACCAAGGTCGGAAATTACGTAACATGCCCGTTGAGGCAAAAGTGGGGCAGCAGCACTGCAGCTAATGTGGCACTCCAGTGAGACGTGGCAGTAAACAGAGAGTATGGATATGTTATATTTAATGACTCAAAGTAATGGCCAAAGGCTCAGGGGAGGTATTTAAGTTACATTAGTCCAACTTTCTGTGATAAGAAATGACATCGCTCCTGTCAGGCCGACAGCTTCTGGGAACTTTAAGCGATAAGCGTAAAGCTGATTTTTGGAAGCTAACTTATTTTATGGGGGAGGAGATTGGAGTCACGCTGCTGCCGAGGAATCCTCGGAGAGAGATGGTGCCCACCTGTGATTTTAGCCTTGAACGGGCTGCCGACGATGTGCTGCGGCCCGCCGTATTTGATGGTGATGAGATAGTTCCCGGGCGCCATGGGCGTGTAGGAGATCTTGTAACCTTCACCGCACTCCTGGCAGTCCATCTTCACCTTGGACGGGCCGTCGATGTTGACCGACAGCGTCCCCGAGCCAGCGTTGCAGGTGTTGACCACAAAGTCAGAGGCCACGCCTGAGGGGAAGAGGGTGAAGGGTTAGGGTTAGGGATAGCGTACAGTTGGGGAGAAACAGTCCAGCTGCTGCTCCTTTGCTTGTAAAGATGCTTCCCGTACCTGTGGTTCCTCCCTGAAGACCCTTCCCGTGTGCCGTGACCAGACCAGGGTCACCGATCAGCCCGGGGTCGCCCACGCGCACATTGAAGGGGCTCCCGGGAAGGTGGCATCCGTTGAATTTGACGTCAATGGAGTGCACGCCGTTCTCGCGGGGAATGAAGCGAATAGCGTTTTTGTCTGGAAATAAAAAGCGGGGACGACAGCTGGTGAGTTTTCGAGCCGCATGGATTCTACACCGAGTCCTATGAAGAAGGACGGAGCTCTTACCGCTGTCCAGCTCGGTCACGTAACATTCCTCGGTAGAGCCGGAGGGACTGTGGACTTTGGCGTCAACGACTCCCCTGGCCCCATTACGCTGCACCATAAAGGAGGCCTCCTGGTTCACCCTCAGGTCTTTCTCCTGCAGGAGCCAGGGGGGACAATAGCCTCAAAATTCGTACGTGTGCGTGTGTGTCTGCAGCAGTACAGACGAGAAGTGTGTGAGTCACCGTGCTTGAACGAGAATAGATGGAGCGGACGGGTTTGAGCGGTGGAAAAGGTTAGAGTTTACAGAGATGGGATTAGCGTGTATCTGTTTTTTTTTCTGTCTTTGTTTTGGGTCGAGCGGGTCCCGGTGGACATGAGAGGAACGGTGACATTTTAAACACGAGTCTGACGCTGTGCTTCAGCAAGCATTTGCTACTGGAAAAGTGCGCTGAAGTGCCATTTCAGACCCACAGACTATTCCTCTCTGGAAACATCTGCCCCTGTGCGTGTCCATGTGTGTGGAGCCAGTAATTTCAGCTGTCGCGGGGAACTTTATGAGTGTCTTTCTCTCTCTAGCGCTATTTCTTTGGGAAACACAATCGCAGGTTGCAGCCATCTGCACCGGCACAGGATGGCTAGCTTAGCTTCAGGACACTTAATCCCAAACTGTCATCGCCGGCAAGCAGCCCAGGATCCCGTTTGAACCCGGGCATCCGGTTACACTCCAAGGTCAAAGTGCTATTAGAGGCGAGGAACCATGACGGGTTCGGGTGTTGACGTGCGGTGCATTAAATCGCAGCATTACGTGTGTGTGTGTGTGTCTGAGCCTGAGAGTGTGTTGCCAGGTTTGTGTGTCTCAGTGCCCACCTGCAGGCTGGTGACGGTGAGGCGGCGGGCTTCGTCTGACAGCGTGGCGATGGGGACGGTGAAGGGGCTGTCGGGGATGTGCTCGTTGTTGAACTTGATCGTCACTTCGTAATCACCTGGATGGGTTGAAATGAGAGCGTTCAGAGACGCAGGAGAGTGGGGGAGGTGCGGAAGGAGGGGATGAACTAATACCTGGCTCCTTCACGATGTAGGACACACCGCATGAGCCGTCCTTCCTGTCCTCAAATGAGATTTCGGCCTTGCTGGGACCCTCCACGGCGATGGACAAACCACCTGCTCCGGCCTCTCTGGTCCAGATGCTGAACTCAGCTGGTGACGGAAGAGAGCAGGACAGGTTAGAAACGGCTACCAGAGCTGGAAACAAAACACTTTCTCTTGAGATACGCGGTGTCTACGTACAAGGCACTCCGGCCACGCCCCGCGACAGGCCCGGACCCCCAGCCCGGACCTTGTGGGAGCCTCCCTCTCCCATGGGCCCTACGGTGAACTGGAAAGGGCTTCCCGGGACGTGCTGGCCCCTGTACTTGACGTTGACGGTGTGCGGTCCGATCTCCTGTGGGATGAAGCGCACGCTGTACGTGCTGCTCCCGCCGTCCATGATGTCAGCGTCCACTGTCTTCCCACTGGGACTGGTCACCTGTGCCGTCATGGCCTGAGAACCAGATTCCACTGGATGGAGGAAGGACAGCGACACATTTGCGGATTTAGATTAGACGAGACTATGAGATAAGGAAGTTTCTCTACCAGTACATCAAATGGGGAATTTTAGGAAAGGAAAAGTCAGACATAGCATGTAAGACCTGTATAAGAAACCTTTTTCTAAAATGTAATAATGATATAGATGACAAAATCTACAATGTATTATTTCTAAAATCACATCATGGTTAAATCATATCAATGATATTAGAAATATTGATGAAAGCTCAATGATTTCATTGAAAAAAATAATCAAAATCAAATCAAGGGTTTTGATTGAGAAAGTGCTGATTGCGCGACCACCCGGTGCGTGAATTTCGATTGCATGGGTCCTCTCTGTGTCTCTGTGTGTGAATCATGACACTCACCCTCAGGTCTGCCGCCAGTGATCCCGGCAAAGCTGGTGAGGCTCTCCCTCCCCAGGAAGTCGCCAAAAACATCTCTGAAGGGGCTCCCTCCTCCTCCTCCGCCCATCTGGGTGCTCTCCTCCACCCGCACCTCCCTCTTGGTCTCCCCTCCTCGGGTTTTGCTGATCTCGGTGCGCTCGGTGCGGGTGTAGGTGTGGCTGCTGCGGGTGAACGTCCTGGTCAACCTCTCCTGGGCCGAAACCATCTGGAACCAGTTCCCTGAAGGCGGGGTAAGAGAAATGGCGGCTCAGGAAAGCAATTTTGACCGATAGAAGTTGGGAATTGATTGACCTGCTGCTCCTCTGGTGCTCCAGACCGGCTAATGCACTGACCTGGAATCTTCAAGTTCAGACCGCAGGTGCTGCCCACTGAGGCGATGGACGACGCCTGCCTCTTCCTTGTTATACTTTCTTTGATCCTTCCTTCTCCGGTCACCTTCACTGCGAAGGGACTTCCTGTGTTTGGAAAAAATGCACACAATCAGACAAATGTGTGCTCAGTTATGATTCAGCACCACAGATATATTCAGGTCTTGGAGAATTCGGAATTATGCTCTGGACCTGGAATGTGCTTCTCAGCAAACTTGATATTGACGGTGTAGTTTCCAGGCTCTGTGGGACAGTAGGTCACCTTGCACGTCCCGTCCTCCATGTCCTCACAGTTGATATCGACTTTGCTCGGGCCCTCAATTGACAATGCGAGTCCTCCATATCCTACCATTAAAAGAGTGTTTGAAGGGGGAGTTTCTTCCACTATTGTCTGCAAATGTGGAGGTGTAACGGCAAATGTAAAATTCAATTAACACACCTGCGTTCCTGGTGTCCACAAAGAATTCGGCCATCTCAAAGGTGTGCGCCTCCACCAGGCCTTTGCCGAAAGCCTTGACTCTGCTGGCTTCGCCGATCTCCGATTGGCCGACCATAATCTTGAACGGACTGTTGGCCACGTGCACGCCACTCTTCCTCACGCTCACCTCGTGCTCACCCACCTCTTTCGGGGTAAAGGAAATGCCTTGGGAGAGGGAAGAGGGAGAGAAAGGAGTAAGGAAAAGGGATCGATGTACTGCAGCCTGTAGCTTTTCCGTGAAAGGAGGTCAGAGGTCCTTACCGAGGTGCCTGTTTGGCAGCTGTTTGAGCAGGCAGGGCTCCTCGTTCCCCGAGGGAGCTCGGATGCTGGCAGACAGAGAGCTCACGTCTGTCTCGGCAATCTTCAGGGACACATCAGCCGCCGTGCCAACGTTCAGCTGGGATGTTCTTGTTACAGAGTCGTCCCCTTGAAACAATATAAATGTTTTATAAAGCCATTACGCCAATAAAGTCTGTCAAGTGAGGCAATCTGCTCCAGAAATGGCTGCCAAAATCAAAGAGGTCAGACCTGGGAAATGAAAGCGTTTTCTCTTACCGGTGATCTTGGCAGTGAAGGGACTGCCTGGAATGTGCTTGTTGTCAAATTTGACGATGATGTTGTAGTCTCCAGGAGCGGTGGGTAGGTAGGACACGGTGCAGGTCCCGTCTTTGTTGTCCTTACAGGTGATCTCGGCCTTCGAGGGGCCCTCCACCGCCAATGACAGACCGCCTGGTGGACAGACAAGTGAGATCCCAACGATCCAACAGCATACGGCTGATGTTAACACAAGGTGAAGCTGCTGTACCTTCTCCTGCGTTCTTGGTGACCACGGTGAAGGTGGCGGCCTTGTTGACCATGCCGTAGCTCAGACCGGGACCGTAAGCCGTCACGATGCCACTGTTGGCAGCGTCCACAAAGAACTGCAGGGGGCTCCCTGATGAGGGTTCGAGGCAAACAATCGAGACTCACGCCCTAGAATTCATCAGTTTTACAAACCAAATTCTGGATCCACCACTGACCTGGAATGTGATTGCCTTCGTACTTGATGTCCATCTCATGCAACCCTCGCTCGGTTGGCTGGTACTTGATGGTGATGGTGCCATCTTTGTTGTCGGTGATGTGGGGACGGGCGGTCTTGCCCGACGGCATTCGTACCTCACCTGTAAAACAACAGTGGCGGCAAGCTCGTTAGGCAAAAGCAAGACCCGTTTTGGTGTCAGTATTGGTTTGCCCCTCCTCAGAAATGTTTGTAGCACCTGTGATCTCTCCCTGCTGTGGAGTGAAGGGGATGATGAGGTTCAGCGGACGGTAGAGAGGATCTACAGGGTCTTGAGGAGCAACCGGCTCGTTTGAGGCCTGTGGGTCAGACCACAGTTAGCAAATACAGCATACTGGAGGAAGACCAACACACACACGCGCGCGCCCGTCTATTAGGCCGCTTCATGTCAGTCAACTCACCACCACGTGGAAGGGGCTCTTGGGGATGTTCTGCCCACCAAATCGGATGGTGATGACATACTTTCCAGGCTCGGGAGCAGTGTAGTAAATGTCAAAGGTCCCATCGTGATTCTCCACCACGTTCATATCCAGTTCCATCCCCTGGGGGGTCAGCACCTTGCACGTCACCTTGCCTTTCCCAGCAGCCTTTGCGTCGACAGTAATGACCGTATCCTCAGAGGTCTGCAGTTTCTGAAGACTTGCTGTAAATGGGCAGAGACAGAAGGGAGGCGTTGTAATGATGAGAAGAGACGCACTGCGAGACTGTCGGCTGCAATTTGTAGATGAAATGCATGATTACTTACACACGCCATGCCCTCCGATTGAAACTGAAAGAAAAAATAGAATGTAAAAAAATCTACGAAGACACAATGACGCGTCACAATATGTAATTTAGCGGTTCCGTCATTCTGTAGTGGCTGGTTTACCTGTGAGGCGGCATTTGCTAGCATCTCCCGTGGGCAGTGACTGGATGTGGTATGGGGAATAAGGAATCTCATCTCCTCCATACTTGATGGTGATGGTGTAGGGGCCCGTGGAATCCGGAACGTAGGACACAGTGTAGGTCCCGTCCCTGTTGTCCTGGATGGTGGCTTTCTTTGGCTTTCCCTCAGGATCCTGTTGGTGCGCGCAGAGGTTTCGTGAGAGGCTGTTTGGTCGTCGGCTGTCTTTGGAGAGAGCACTGGCGAATGGAACAAACCAAAATCTGCACGGTCAGCAGTCCTTCTCCAGCATCGCGGGCGTCGATGGTGAATTCCACCGGCATGCTAGCAGCCACGCCTTTGGTGTCGAGGCCAGGACCGCTGGCACGCACCTTGCTCGCGTCATGCCCGGGCTGTGATATCACCTTGAATGGACTGGGAATGCAGAGTGGGGAAAGTTGTATGATGAAATTCCAAAATGGAGCCCAGACAGAAATGACAACAGAAACTTTTCCCTCCCTTGCTGTCCTGTCAGTCAGATTCACTCCTCCTTCCACTGCCTTATGCTCTACTTTTGTCAGTGTCATACCTGTGTGGGACTTCCTGATCTGCGTATTTGACAGCTACAGTGTAGGGGCCATCCTGAGCTGGAGTATAGTGAACTGTATGGGTTCCGTCACCGTTGTTCTTCACGCCGATCGGCTCTGCAGTACCTGGGGATTGCAAAATGTCAAAATACTGATGTAAGTCTCATTTGCCGATGTGTAGTGATTGCGTTTCAATGTGTCTCTCGACACTCTGTGCGCACCTGTTGGACCGTAGAGTTTGACATCCAGAGGGGCCTGCCCAGCCTGCTTTGCGTCCACTGTGAACGTCTGAGGAACGTGGGCTCTGACTCCAGCGCCCAGGCCTGGACCAGAGCACTTCACCTTGCTGGGGTCCACCGGGTCTCTTACCGGTACGCGGAACGGGCTGCCAGGGATGGGGTGACCGCCGTAGTTAATGTTCACGTCATAGTCTCCCGGAGTGTATGGGACGTATTCCACACTGCAGCTGCCATCTTTGTTGTCCTTGCAGGATATTTTGGATTCTGAGGCTCCCTCAATGGTCAGACCTAAGCCTCCAGTGCCGGCACCCCTGAGAAAGCATCACTTGTTAGCTTGGATACGTAAATGAAAGTCAATCTCATGTATGTCTTTTCTGTTCTAGATGTTCAGCCGTACAGATGAGGACTTACTGCTCTCACAATGTCATCAGACAAGGTCATTACAAATATATAAATAGATATGAAATAATACCTGGTCTCCACGGTAAAGCAATTGGCCTGGTTGGTGATGCCTCCCTCGAGACCAGGTCCATAGGCGCGGACCCTGGTGGGGTCACAACCCTCCACCACCAGCACTCTGAAGGGACTCTTGGGTACGGGCGCGTCATCGTAGAGCACTTCGATTAAATGCATGCCTTCACACACACACACACACACATACAAGCATCGTTTTAGCCGTTTTGTATGTGGTCCCAGTCTCTCTGTTGCTAGAACTGGCTGCGAGCGAAGTGCGAGACGGATTCTTCCCTTTCACAGGAATAAACACGTGTTCACCTCTGTGAGTAGCCAGCCGGAGCTCCAACCAATCCGTCGAGCGTGCCAGACGACACACACCCTCTCCCTCGCTCAATTCTGCGCTCCCGCATATTTCCGACAGGAGCCTGCCGATAGGTCTATAACGGCGAATTCCCAGCCGCGCTGCCGTGATATTGGAAGGCGTGTGATGGCTGAGCAGCGGCTCTGATCCCACTGCTTTGTGTTATAGGTCTCTATTAATATCGCCTGTCACCCCCCTCACCCCACTGCTGCATTGGTGTGTGAAAGCAGCCTTCAGCACGCATACCTGCCTAGTTAAGAGCCTCTGCTCCAGAACACACTCTATTTATAAAGTGCAGCCCGTCTGCCTCACCACTATCTCCCCTTTACATCACTGCTCCACTGCATCATTCTGTATTTATACCCCCTCATCCCTCTCTCTCCTATCCCAAATGGCACCCACCTGTTAGCAATTTCTCTCTCTGTTCTCTTTCTGTCTGGGTTTTTAGCATCTTTTACTGGGTTCCGGCTGATGAATGAAACTAAATTCTGTTGCGCCTGACTCGCAGCTCTTACCATCCTCGAATGCTGTGTACTCCACTCTGTAAGTTCCGTCTCCCTTATCAGTAATGTAGGATTCTGTGGTGGTGCCAGATGGGCTGATAATGTTGACCTTCACGTGGCTGCCGCCGGGTTGATTGAGGGCACGGGCGTCCACAATAAAGTGAGTCGTGACTTCTCTAAGGACACCTGTGGACACAAACAGTCCCATGGGTGAAATCACAGTGAGGAGACACTGCAGACAGGCTTGGACGGAACATTAGGTTGTCTCACCTCTGGCCTCCACCCCTGGTCCATACACCTGCACCCCGCTGGTGTCCACAGATGGCTCAACTTGAAGAACCTTGGGAAACTGTGGAATGGTATGGCCGCCGTATTTGATGGTGATGGTGTGTGTTCCGTGGAACGGCGGGACGTATGTGACAGAGAAGGTTCCCTCTGCAGTTTTCTGGATGTGCACCTCCGCCTTGGCCCCGGTCTCCGACACGATCTCGATGGTGAGTTCTCCTTCCCCGGCTCGGGTGCAGTCCACAGTGAAAGTGGCCTGCTCCCCCGCCTTGGCCCTCTCCAGGCCCGGCCCGCTGGCCGTCACTTTACTGGGGTCGAAGGCCGGGCGCACCGCCGCTTTGAAGGGAGATCCCGGGATGTGCTGCTCGGCAAAGAGGATATTGATGGCGTACTCCCCAGCCTCGGTTGGAAGGTAGAACACTGAGCACGTGCCATCGCCGTTGTCTTGGCACTCAATCTTTGCCTCGCAGGGACCCTCGACAGTCAGGCCAAGCCCTCCTGCGCCAGCTCCTTTGGTGTCGATGGTGAAAGGAGCTGGCTTTCCCACAATACCCCCCTTCAATCCAGGGCCAAAGGCTCGCACCTGGAAATACGATGAAACATAGGAAAATGAGACTTCTCCAGACGGTTGACGTTCCCCAAAGTGTATAATAATGGCTTATTGTGTCGTGTTGTGCAGCGTTAGCGGTAGTAGTCGCTAAAGTTGTAGAGTAGAAGTAGTTTGTGTCTGAATTTCTCCGTTTTAGACCAAACAAATTTCGGGGACTTTCACCTTTGATGGGTCTGCAGGCATCACGGCCTCCAAGCCGAAAGGACTCCCCATCACCGGATTGCCGTCATAGCTCACATCAACCTTGTACTGTCCCTCCTCCGGAGGAATATACTTCACGTTGTGCAGGCCTTTGGCTTTGTCCGACTCTAGCTTGCACGGGATTGGTCGGCCAGAGGGTGACGTCATCTTCACCCCGACGTTGCCTTGCCCCCCAGCTCCTTTGGTGTTCACTGTGAACTCCTGGTCCTTTCCTACCTCCACCTCTGCAAAGGAAAGAGGCATACAGGTCTTTCAAACATCCTTTACACTTCTGCACGGCAGATGTTTCCAACAAAACATGCATAGAGTCACTGCGAGGAATGATGTCTCCATACTTGTGTCTAATCCCTCCACTTTGACCTTGCCGATATCGAGGGGAGGTGCCACCGTGATGTGGAAAGGGCTCTTGGGAATGGGATCTCCTCCATGTGTTACTGAAATCACCATGTTTCCCTGCAAAAAAAAAATAAAAGCGCATAATTGGCTTGAGCCTGACACTTCACGAGTAATTTCCTCGCCGCAACGGTCCAACTGCTCTGAGCATCGCACCTGCTGGAGCGCGGTGTACTTGACGGTGTAGGAGTAATCGTGGTTGTCAATGATCTCAAAGTCACGCACAGCTTCTCCAGGGCCCGAGGCTGCGAAATGCACCTCGGGCTTCGCCTTGCCTGCTCCCTTTGTGTAGATGGTGAAATGAGTCGGAGTGCCGACCTCCACCCCTGTAACACACACACACGCACGCGCGCACACCCACGCGTCCTGTCAGTAATGCAAATCCAGCTCAACTGAAACATTTTCTCTGATACTAACGCTGAGCTCACCTGTCTTGTTCAACCCGGGACCCTCTGCTTTCACCTTTCCAGCATCATGAGAGGGGTCCACCTTGACTTTGAAAGGACTGATGGGAATTTCCTGACAGGGCGATTTCATACACACACACAGACACACACATACACACACGCAGAGAGAGCGAGAGAGGAAGACCGAGAGAGAGGGAGAGGGAGAGAGAGAGAGAGAAAAGATAAAAAATCTTTGCGAAGACGTGCATGTATTATTCAAGAAGAGCCTCAACACAACCCCTTCAGTGGAAACGCTGCATTCTTACCTGATCAGCAAACACTACCATGATGGTGTAGCGGCCCGGGCCGGGGGGAGTGTATTTGACAGTAAAGGTGTCATTGTCATTCTTGATGATGTCAAAGTCTATGTCTGCCTCAGCAGGGCCGACCACGCCTGGGGCGCACTTGATTCCGATGCTGATGTCCCCTAATGGTGAATATAGTTGATAAAGGTTGTTAAAAGAAGACACAGTGTTCTTGCGGTGCTTTTTTTTTTCTTTTACACACTCCAAATGACAGCTAGGTGAGGGTTATCAGCGGCTACGCCGTACCTGTCTTTCAAACGGGCTCAAATCCTTTTCCCCAAAGCCACCCACAGCGTCTCCTCCCCCCCCTAACACATACACCGATGCGCGTGCACGCGTACACTCACCTTGGCCGGCCTCACCGCAGTCCACAGTGAAGTATGTCGGCTCGTTAGCCTTGAGGCCCGTCTTCTCCACTCCAGGGCCATAGACCTTAACTTTGTCTGGATGAGAGCCCTCACCGACGAGCACCTAATGAAAATGTAGCGGAGTTGAGAGCGTTGACGCGACAGGCTGCGGCACCACCACTGCTCCATTCCCCCCGCTTCATTTGGCTGAGTATCATTAGTACTTCGTTTCAATTAGTTGGCAGCGTGTTTTTGTGTGCGGCCTCGCACAGGCTCGCGAGTGTAGGACTCTTACCCTAAAGGGGCTGTTGGGCACGTTCACCTCTCCCCAGGTGATGATGATGGTGTGTTTAATTGCCTTGGCAGGTGTGTACGCACACAGAAAAGTGCCGTCTCCCTTGTCTGTGATTTTGATGTTGATGGTGTTGCCCTCCGCATCCTGAGCAGGCAGAAATGTGTGTCAGCTGCCATTTTGGTCAAGGTCATTGGAGATGGTGGGCTTTCTTCGCCCAAGAATAAAAAAGGAAATACCTGAGCATAGATCTTGAGTTGACCTTTCCCAGCCATGCGGGCATCAATGGTGAACTCGGTGGGTTTGTTCACGATGACTCCCGTGGGCTCCAGGCCCGGACCGAAGGCTTTCACCTGCGAGGGAACATTTTCCACCAGGTTTTTACTCTCTGCTTCTGAAAGGAGCCGTTACAGTAAATCGCAGAGTCGATAATGCTGCAGGGAGGAGGAAATACCTTCTCAGGGAACACGTCATTGGCCGCAGGAAGGATGTGAGCCATGAAGGGGCTGTCCTTAATGTCTTCATCGTCACAGATGACATGGACGGCGTAGTCGCCAGGCTCAGTCGGCCAGTAGCGCACATCGCATGAGCCATCGCCTTTGTCGTCGCACTCTATCTTAGCCTGAGACGGGCCTTCGATGGAGAAGCCTGGACATCGAAGGTACACGACGAACATTTTAAGATCTTTTTCGAGCTCTGCGTGTTGTTTCTTGCTTGGTATTATAACCAGTCTTACCCAGAGTTCCAACTTCAGTGCCGATGGCCTCCACCACAAAGTCAGCGGATTTGCCCACCATGCCGGTCTTCAAACCTGGACCCCAGGCCCTCACCTTCTGGGCTCCCACCTCAGGACTCACCTCCACTTCGAAGGGGCTGCGCAAAAATACGGCAAAATTACAAAGTAGTATAGCATAGCGTGACAACATGTCAGCATATCGAACGTTGTCTGTTCATGTAGAGTACCGCCAGGGTCCTACCTGCGTGGGATAGGCTGACCTCCCCAGGTGATGCTGACGATGTATTTACCAGGCTTCTGAGGGTGATATTCGCACTCATACACGCCATTTCCTGCATCGCGTACTTTCACCGGCTCCTCTGCTCCACCTGAGGATGAATAATTTGTAGTTAGTGGGATCCTGTTCGCGGCACATTATGCGCGCTTGTCTCATATTACTCTAACAGAATGTGAATGGAACCCTGCAGACACTGATCCCCTGCAGGCCTCAGATCGGAACCTAGAAGTCGATAGAAAGTCTGGCAAAGTGAGGCGGAGAGGAAAAGCGAGGCAGCCTGACTCACTTGGTCCTTTGACTGAGACGCTCAGTGATCCACTGCCAGCTCCCTTGGTGAAAACTTTGAAGTCAGCAACCTCCTTTACTCTCACGCCTTTAGGCTGGAGGCCTCTGCCTGTAGCTCTGCAGGCATTAGGGTTTGTGGCTGAAAAGATGAAGCACAATTGTGAGGAAAAAGGGGGGAAAAAAAGCGAATAGTCCCACAAAGCCGAATGTAGCTGAGAGCAGCCGGCAGCTGGCAGCAAGCTGAGTAGCAGAGATATATTGCCGGTCAATCGAAATTGAATTTTCTTACAAGCACAATTTGACTGACTGGATGTGAAATATGAGAAATGACTTTTAACCTATAAACCGCCTCAAAATCGGATCAGTCGGCCCAATAGGAATATCGGCACATTTGAGAGTGTTCAGGGAAAATGTGACCATTTCTCAGCAGCCAATTCGAGGAACGGAACGCCGGTGATGCAAACAAAATCAACCAGGGGAGCAGACGCATTGCAGACTGGCACAAACTGGAAGATGGATGCAACAGAATGTGAAGTCATTCTCCAAAACAAAAACAAAAAAAATAGAAACGAAAATCACGGGCAGTCAGCAAGACAACACAGGGTTTCCTCTGCTTTCTCACGGTGAATTTTCACCACCGTTGTTTTTGCTGTTGTGTATTAATGATTCACACACAGCATGAGCAATAGCACAGCAAATCATTCCTCCACCTCCTCATCACAACAATAACCCACATCGCTCACCTAAATGAAAGATGATGACACGAGACAACGTATATGCTATGAAAATAATGCAATCGCATGTTCAGCAGTACTGAGCGTGTTCCCTTAAAGTCAAAGCAATTTTCAAACCTTGAAAACACACAGAGATTCAAGCATTTTCAAGGACGTCCAGCACCGGCACCAACGCAGCAGATGTGCAGCACAGCGAACAGTCTCAGAACTCAAATCTCACCCCAGAAAAAAAAAGGCATTTAAGGGCATCTGCACAGCAAGGCACAAGGGTGGAAGGGATTTTTGAGGGCAAAGTAGGCAAAGGGCCGGGCCGAGCACCAGAAGCAGGCTGTGCCCCTGCAGACCATACTAACTTGGGCGGCCGGGTTTTGGGGGTTGAACCCCTTTCCCGCCCTTTACTCCAGGCGGCGTGCGCACTGATTGAGGCACTATCTGCACTGGAGGAGCGACACGGGGAGCTAGAAATAACAGACAGGAGGAGTTACGGTAGAAACTGGCCACTCGTTCCCAAGGAAACTGAGAACGAGCGCAAGATGACAATAGATAGTCGCCCTAGTACCAACAGTAAATCAACAAATTCGATTGCAGCAACAGTAATTCATGACGCAGATGAACGGCTCACCTTCAGCGATGTTGACGGTGAAAGGACTCCTGGGGATCTCATGGCCGGCAAATAGCACGTGGATGGTATGAGGGCCTTCCATGACAGGGTGGTAGGTGCATCGAAAAACGCTGTCCCCCTTATTCTCCAGAACCAGCTCCACCGTGTCCTTTCGGCCCTGAGGATCCACGATCACCACACTGACGTCCCCGTTACCAGCACCTACACGCCATGACGGTGACGGTCAGAGTGGTTTCTGCTGGGATCCTCACAGTTCCGGCCCCAGTTACGTGCCTCTACTTTCTAAACTTACCAGCAGTGTAGATGTCAAAGTAGGTGGGTTTGTTAGCCACGTTGCCCGTAGCTTCCAGGCCAGGTCCTCTGGCGTGGACCTTGCTGGGGTCACCCATTGCTTTAGTCACATTTACCGTGTAGGGGCTCTTATCGATGTCCTGACCCGCAAACAACACTTTCACCTTTGCGGAGGATGAAACAAAACAGTTTAAGGTTTGCTGGAAATGACAGAGGCGGCATAACTTGACCATGTTGTGGTGAACTAAGAGATCGTGTTGAAATAATTGCTTCTTACTCACCTTGTGGACTCCCTCGACTTTGGGAAGGTAGGTAACGGTGTAGGTTTTGTTTTTGTCCTTGTTGGGCTTCACTTTTGCCTGGAGAAAGGACAGGCAGAAGAAAAATATTCCAGAAAATTTAAATTTAAATAGTGGCATCCGGCTTGCCCGAGCCTGATTATGCACAGGATGAAACTTCTCACTTCTTCTTTGTGTCCCTCAGGATCCTCCACATACACCAGCACCTCACCGCTTCCAGCTTCCGAAGTATCCACGGTGAACACAGCTGGCTGGAGAACCTTGTTGCCATGAGGCTCGATACCTGAGATGCAAATTAGGGAAGAAAAGCTCAGGACGCAGTGCGGAAATGAGCGTCAGAATGTGAGCGAAACATGAATGTTACCAACCGGGCCCGTAGGCTTTGGCTTTGTCTGGGAAAAGCTGTTTGGGCTTGAGAGGAGCTCCTGGTTTTAGCTTGGCTTTGGGGAATTGAGAGAGGTACGTCATCACAGAGTGCTCGTCCACATCAGGGTCCACGATCTCCTCAGGGGCGATCACCTGCGGCAGAGGCACCGACATAAATTCAAAGCCGTGGACGTACTATGACTTGCGGGGTTCGTGTTTGACATGAATATCAGGTCATTTATGATTCAGCAGGACGTGTAAGTTTGAATGTCAGTAACATATCCGTTTTCCTGTCTCTCCTCTCGTCTCTCTCCGCCTGTCTGTCACTCAGTGGTGTAAAGCTGCTGTCCACGCTGGTTATATTTAACCCCAGGATGCCGGGGTTAAGGATTGTTGCCGTCCATAAGCCAACCCGGGGGGATTTATCCTGAGCCAAACCTCCCTTACATCCTTACGCCAACCCGCCCTCTCGCTGGAATCCAGCCCCTCCCCACTCATCTGACCCCGCTGCAGGGCCAGCAAATCATAGTCCCCCCCCAACCCCCAATCGGGCTACCTCTCTAACACTAAGCCCCATGGAGACCAGCTTCCACCCCTCCTGCTTGTCTCAAGACAAACAAGCAAACATCTTCAACGCAAACGTCGCACTTGCCCTGTTTACGTTGTTATTGGGGAAGGTGCACGAATATTTACACCTGCGTCTGTTGCCCAAAGGAGTTGAGAAACACCTCAGCACAAATTCGTTGGCCCACCAAATAATCCTCCTACACACTCGCCCGGTGAGCCACAACAATAAAGTACACAGAGTTATTGGAGATATGTTTGATAATAAATATTTCATTGCACCCCCTCGCCCCCCAACCCGGTATGAGCACCATAGAGATACAAACAGAGGTCCACAATACATAATATGCTGCCTTTTCCCTGCTCCGTCACGCTGGTGTGGGGGAGTGTGTAGGGGAGTGTGTGCGTGTGTGCGTGCTTGCTTGCGTGTGTGGGGAGTGAGGGTTGCTTCCAGGTCTCTGCTCTAAATTGCTTTTACAAGGTAGTTGGGTGGTGTTGACTGCCCGTCTGTCCTTTGAGTACAAACTATGCTGCCAATCACACAGCAGTTCAGCAGACAGCTTTTTTCGTTTCTCCAACATGTTGACATTCCTCTCGACTTGTCCTGCCTCAGAGTTCTGTCCCCGTGTGTGCCTGTTTTTGAGCACAGCTGGCCAACCGCGGCGCTCTCACCTGAGGCACGCCCAGCCAGTCGTCGGCCTGTTGCATGGCTTCTCTGGCATTCTCCACAGGCTGGTTCGGATCCCACTCAGCCCAGTCGGGACACAGACCTGGCAGGAAGGAGACAGGCGAGAGATGAGACATCTGCGGTAGGCTTAAAGCGGACGTGGCACAGGCAGGGTTGCTATAACGGGAGCACTTGGCCTGTCATTGCTATCTCAAAAACACCTCCCGCTACAACCACGCATGACCTTACTCACATTACTGCATCCCCGCGAAACCGGGACGTGTGACAATCGAGGTCTCCCGTGTCTCTGGCAATGTCGGATTGTTAAGCAGGAACAAACCAGCGACGGTTGCTGCCCGCACTTTCACACACGGCGCTGCAGCTGAACGCCTGTGTGCTCGCTAATGCCTAAATTGGATTAGACGTGGCAATGAAGTGTGTGCCAGTCACTTAGACGACCCGTAGTACCGCGTTGTCTAGTTAATACAGACGAGGCAGGACAAGAGGGGACTAACGGTGCTACTCAGATGCGGTTAACACCCAGGCAGGTGTGATACCATGAGCGTCTCGGGCGTGGGGAGACAGGAAGAGTGCTTGTCCACGATCCCTTTCGAAGCCGGCACAGGAAGTAGCCGGGGACAAAAGGTAACATCACCCTACACTCCGCCCCCTGTGTAACTCACTCTAATGCAATAAACTCTGATGGATGAACTCGTAATTTTAATGAACCAACGTGCGTGAATGATTGATAGAGCACATTACAACCTCGTTAGCTTAGCTACGCATGTACCGCACGGGGTCGCGACCCCACACTCTACCTCTGAAAAGCCCATAACCCGCGCCGAACAAAGTCCTTCACGACCTCGGAGCGGTCACGGTGACGTTATATCTGCCAAGAGCAGAGGGCAGAACGAGGGAATTATTCGGTGATGGAAGCCTGGAAGTCGGTGTAGTCACAGCGGATAAAAACATCCCGTGTGCTTTGGAGGAAGATGTAATTCAGGCAGCCACATGTCTGACCAGATGGCAGAGGACCTGCAGCAGATGCAGCCTCCACACTGGCAGCCATGGTAGTATTTGTGTTTCGAAAACACACCCGGAGCAAATTAGAAATGAGCGTACGGCACGTCTCCGCCTACAACCGACCGCGTCCCGCATGGGGAAATTTTGACTTGATTGAGTGAATTTAGTTGTTGACTTCTGCGTTTTCAAAGGGATGCTGCTCCTTCTCTCTCTGGCTGTCCGCGAGATCCCCCCGGAGATTCGCCACATCCTTGTACGGTCTTTGTTGCCGCATTGTTTGAAAGATGCATCACCTCAGATCAATGGCTCATATAAACAGAGTAAAACACAGCGTTCCTCCCCCGTCTTCCCTTCCCCGTCACCTTTTCACATCGCGTCCTCTCGCAAATCTAAGGCTGGACTTTCTACCCTCCGTCGGGAGGCACAAGATTCACCTGGCTATGACTCAGAATGTGGCCTTGTGCCTGTGGGCGCTGTAGCTTAGGCTGCTCCATGTGACAGGACACTCTGCATTTTGATGTGGTGCCAAGCATCCCCCTTGACAGAAGAGGAGGAATGATGCCCAAATTTGGAGGTGTTGTGCTGCAGGGAGGCTATAAACATTAAAGCCAGGCTCGGGGCCTCGGGTCCAGAAAGGGAGAGCGGACGCTTCAGTCATTGTGGGACAGCTGGCAGGGACGTCCTCCGGCCATCAGCAAATCCCCCCCACC
>OMPJ01021155.1:0-15460 GCA_900312935.1 Carapus acus
AGTTGGGATCCAGAGCCCAGGCTGTGGATAGAGGTGAGCCCGACTATTTCTAGCCGGTAACGCTCAGCCTCCCGCACCAGTTCGGGCTCCTTCCCCCCCAGTGTAGTGACGTTCCATGTTCCGAAAGCCAGCTGATCTGTCCGGGGTTTAGGTCGCCGAGGCCCCCCCCTTTGACCGCCACCCATAACACAAAGCACCGGCCCCTTACGGCCCCTCCTGCAGGTGGTGAGTCCACGGGAGGGCGGGCCCACGCCATCCCTTCGGGCTGTGCCCGGCCGAGCCCCGTGGGCAGAGGCTCAGCCACCAGGCGCTCGCTGGGGAGCCCCAACCCGGGGCCTGGCTCCAGGGTAGGGCCCCGGTGACGCTAGTCCGGGCGACGTAATCTTCCTTTGGTCTTGTTTCTTCATAGGAGGTCCTTGAGCTGCTCTTCGTCTGACCCGTCACTTGAGACTTTTTTGCCTCGGGAGACCCTACCGAGCTCTCAGGATCATTTGGGTACTCAAACCCCTCCACCACGTTAAGGTGGCAGCTCAGGGAGGGGCTTCCTGACTCGTATGGTGGGTATGTTCTCAACACAGGTGCTGATGTGCCCTGTCACATACTCAGCATAGTCTCCTTCACTGACAAAGGAATCATCCCGTGTGGCTGCAGTTTCGAACACATCCCAGTCAGTTGTCGCACAACAGTCCTGCAGGGTGCTCACACCCTCTGGTGTCCACAATTTAACCTGTCTGGTGACTGGGTCTGCCAGATGAAGGAGCAAGGAGATATGGTCTGAGTCTTCAAAGCGGGGGGTGGGGTATGGCCCAAAGCGCACCATGTACAGTATGTTGGTATAAACGTGGTCAAAGTTGTTTTTGCCTCAGGTGGGAGTGTCCACGTGTTGATATTTGGGGAGTGCGGTCCGTAAATTGCACTGTTTGGAGTCACCAGCCACAATGAAAACAGCATCGGGTTGTGCAGTTTCTAGTGTGCTGGTGGCGTTGTAGAGTTTGCTGAGAGCCCCTTTGTAGTTGGCATTGATATAAACCGCAGCCAAAAACACACAGCGGAATTCCCTTGGTAGGTAAAAGGGACGGCATTATAGTAGAAGAAGCTCCAGATCTGGTGTGCAGTGTTTGTATACGGTCTGTGCATCCTAGCACCACAAGTTGTTGACATATATGCATACACCTCCCCCTGATGTCTTACCGGAGGCTGCTGTGCGATCCCTATGGTGCAGCGAGTGCGAATCCAGCTGAACGACTGTTAAGTCAAAACTGTTGGTCAAAATTGTTGAAATCTGATGAAAAATAAACTCTTGGTAAGATCAATGGGCAAATTTCAACATTTGATATTACTTATCATTACTGTAATTCAATCAGGCACAAAAATGCAGCGACCCTTTTCTCATTGCATCACTGATTTCACAGAGATGGCTGCTCATTTTCATTTGTGGCTGGTATCAGTCCTCACAAATAAGAGGATGACAAGAGAGTCTGTCATTCCCCTGTCCCTCCCAGAGAATGTCATCCTCAGAGACCGCTGTCATCAACAGGGGCCTCCCCTGTGATTCTTTAATTGGTCAGGACTGACACAGGACTCAATTTTAAATGGACAACCATCTGTGTTAAATCAGCAGTATAATAATTTTCATTAATTTATTTTTTGCCGCATCTTATCATTTCGTTTGACAGCCTCAGACTGAAGTGTACGGCTGCTGGATTCAATTAAATAATGTCTTAGATTTGCAGCTCCCTGATGCGACTGAACATCATCATATAACATGAATACAAGAAACCTTTAAGTTATCTTAGGGTTTTCAGTTTTCAGTTATCTAGTGTGCCTAGTTTTAATCACTTTTTACAAGAACAGGTAAATATACTCTATAATTTCTCTGTATTCTTCGTAGGATCTCAAGTTTTCTTTTTAGTTCATTCTTTGCTCTGCTTCTGTGCAGTCCTTTTGGCAACTGGGGTTTTAACTTAATTTATTTCAATTAAATTCCGTTTTATTTGTATGATGATTTGTATGATTCGTGCCAAATCATAACAGAAGTGATCTCAAGGTGCTTTTAGTTGGGGAGTGTGCTTGTGCTTCACCATGTGGGTTGTTATGGGATGGAAATAGGATATACTGGATCAATAAAGCACCAACCCGACTACCTGTAGATAAAGCTTATCATTTTTTAAGAACAACTCGCTCAAATGGGTCAGTGCTTCACAACAGCTGTATGGACAGGGACTTAAGCAAAAAACTTTTTTTGACTGAATAAAATATTTTTGAATGAAGTTAATTGATTGACTGATTGAATCTTAATGTTTGAGATAAATGACCAATCACAATGAACATCAAAAGTTAGGTCAGCGTCTCTATCCGGGGTGGGGGAAAGGGGATGTTGTCAGCAACACCAGCTGTAGTAACACGGAGATCGACGTTCAACTTTCGTTCCAACACAATGAAACCATCAATCACAGGAGTGTCGGGCGTCTTCCTATCTTTCAGGACAGGATGACATTCGCGTCATTTTGCAGCGAGGCTGTAATTTTGTCATCGGAGTACCGTAATGAACACTGGATTTAAACCAAATGAGGCGTATTTTGAAAGTATTGGGAGTTGTTGAGGCACGAATTAGGCAAGCAGGAACAATTAACTGGCAACAATGGGACAGTATAACTTCGTGCCTACAGATTACATTTTCACTTTGAGAATGGAGAAGTAAAGGAAAGTCTGAGGGAGATGCACCATATCTTCATGGACCTGGGGAAAACAAACACCTGCAACCGCAACAAACTACTAATGAATACTGCATATTTACAGGTGACTCCAGCTATGAGGTTGAATTGTTGAGTTTGATGGTGAGCAGAGTAGTGATTATGTTTGATTTGAACTTAAGAACACACCTACTCAAGAGGCGGCCCGCTTGAAATTTTCACTAGCCCACAAGACATTTGTGACCTGCAAAGACGTGCATGTACACCCCTGCCCTTTGCTGACGACGGACTGCTTGCAGATCTGCGCCATAACGACGCCTCACGAAAGACTGCTTGTAGCCATAACCCCAACATCTGTTGACGACCTCTTGCTGAGCTTCACAGCTCCCATGCCCGTGTGTGGCCAACAAACTGCCTGTAATTTTTGTAGTTGGCCCACTTGCTCGAATAGCCCTGCTATAGAAAATTGGGAACTGATGTGACTGATTTTACAAACATCCCACCATATTCTCAAAGCTCCTTTTATTTCACAGTAAAAATTATTGTAGGGCACAAAAAATGGTCAGACTTCAGCAAATCATTTTGGATCTCTACGAGTATTTGAGTGCACAATCTGGTGACAGACTGGTTGCAGCCAGCAGAAACACAATGTTCCTGAAAAATTCTGCATTCATCAATCTTTGTCCTCTGTGATTCTCTGATTCTTGAACTATACACTCACACTAGATGTTCATCAGAATTTTCCCAAGGACATCCTCTACAGAATCTAGTCACCACAAAAATTTTGCTATGTGCCTCAGACCGTTGGCCTCAGACATGGCCTGAGAGAATGATGACCCGGTGGATTCTTTGATGATATTGTCCACCCTTGTGCTTCTCAGGACACGTGCACCTCAGGCAGCACCATGGTATTGTTACTGACGTTGCCATTATCAACCTCGGCTGTTGGCAGCAGTAGTGTGACTGGATCAGTGTGATCTTGCTCGGAGACATGCACCTGGCCAGACATAGTTCTTCTGAAGAGACGGAGACTCATCTGCAGCAATTCACTGTCCACCACTGGAGGAGCAAGGTACTGCTTCGACAGACCCTGTCAGACAGAAAGAGAGGGACGGAAGAGCAAGAGATTTTGAGAAGGTAGACAGAACAACAGAGAGAGACAATAGCAGAGGGAGTGTAAGAGAACGGTTAACTGTCATGGATTTGTGAATAGGACAAGATGAGGTAATGATGGAAAGAGAGAACCTTATCATTCTTAAGCAGCTGCCGTCGGATATTGAAGTCCCGCCGGGCACACAGGGCCTTACAGCAGGGACCCAGGTTTCTTAGTAAGCCCGCCCTTTCCACTCTGCGTTTAAGGGCGGCCGTGTTGAGTGCTCCTAGCTCGTGCTGAAACAGCTGGTTAGCGTCTGTATGAGAAATATTCATCAGATAACCAGCAGCAGCAAAACATTTCCTGTTGAAATCATCAGAGACATATGAGACCTTTGCAGTCGTCAAGCTCAGTTCGGCACACCTCCCGGACCTCCTCCAACAGCTTCGGCCCGGCGAGTCGCCGCGAAATCCCAGCCCGCAGAAGTACAGCACCTGGTGTGAAGCGGAGTAGAGCTGCGCCTGCAGCTCTTGGCTCCGGTTTCTGTTTTGGCATCAGGCTGGACCAGTCTACATCTATCACATCCAGAGGACCTAGGGAGAAAAGCACTCAGACAGTAATACAGGCTGACAACCATGCACTCTCTTTTGGCACCTCATTACAAGCTAATGAATAATAAAAGTAAATAAATAAAAGTAAAAGTGGAATAGAACATTTCTGGAGAAATTTGGATGGCTGCCTGACATGCAACTAGTGTTGCATCGATACAGATATCAGTATTGGGAGGGGCCCCGATATGTCACTAAAACGCTGGCATCGGTACTGGCGAGTACCAATAAATAAGGTGCCGGTGCCACTAATCGATACTAGTACATGCTTTGTCTCTCTCTTGCCCGACACTCACTGCTGTTCAGACACGTGTTCCGTGCATACTGAGTCAAGCTATCCTATGGGCCAGGAGCTGATGCTCTTAACCAATAGCGGGGCAGCTTTGTCTTGTTGAGGAAAAACAAACCGGCGTGGCTTCGGAGAGAAAATGTCGAGAGAAAATTTGGAAATATTTCAACATAGACAAGTGCAACAGCAACGTGCAAGATTTGCGGTGTCAAAGTTGCGAGATGTGATCCTGAAACGGCCAGTTTCAATACCTCAAACCTGATACAATATTTCAAGTCAAATCAATTCAATGTGTACAGCACCGAATCATAACAGGAGTTATCTCAAGGCGCGTTACAGAATGGAGCAGGTGGTGCTCCTCATCGTGGTAACAGTTAAGGACTATGGCAGGGGTGACCAACCATGTGCCATGGAGGGCCGAGAGGCTGCAGGTTTTCATTCCAACCCAGACCTCCACCAGGTGACGTCAGTGATTAGCTCCTCCTTTCTGATACAAGGTGAGGTGATCAGTGAAGTCACCTGATGGAGGTCTGGGTTGGAATGACAACCTGCAGCCTCTCGGCCCTCCATGGCACATGATTGGTCACCCCTGGTCTATGGGATGGACACACAGAGATCAAACATATCCCCCATTAGCGACAGTGGCAAGGAGTGGCAAGGAAAACTTCCATTAAAGGGAAGAAACCTTGGGGCAGGCCAGGTTACAGGTGGGCAGCCAACTGCCTTGACCGGTTGGGCTGAGAGAGACGGTCCCTGCTGGAGGCCAACATGTACTGGGAATAGGTCTGGCTTACTGCCGGTGATGCGAACCAAGCTACTGCTCCGGTCGTATAGAGACCGCACAGCCCGTACGAAGGGGCCATGGACTCCATACTCCCGGAGCACCTTCCACAGAGGACTTGGTCGAATGCCTTCTGCAAATCCACAAGGCACATGTGGACTGGTTGGGCAAACTCCCATGATTCCTCAAGCACTCTGAGGAGAGTATAGAGCTGGTCCAGTGCTCCATGGCCAGTAGTAAAAACAGTGCAATACTCGGTCAATCCTAGCAAATGAAACAAGAGATACACTGTATATACACTGTTAATATTTTACACTGTATATATTTATGTATATTTCTTCTATATAGGTTTACTTCTTTTTTCCCTTTTCTTTTTTTGATGTCATTTTGCCCCGCACCTCAGCACCTTAATTTCATTACACACTGTAAATTGCTGTAATGACAAAAAAAGATTCCCGATTCCTAATTCCAAACGCCAGAGCTGCCTATTGCTCCCCATTCATCGAGAAATAAAAATAACCGGTGGTTTCTATTCAGCACCTTGGCTAGGCCAATTCAGTTACAAATCTACAGATCCAGGTACTCTTACTGATCTTCGCAGTGATGACATGAGCTTATTTAATGATAAAATTGTAACACCACAAGCGTAGGCACACAGGATTTACCCTCACGCCCAGGGTCCTTAGAATAAGGTCCTTTCCTTGATTGCTCCACCCACCATTGGCCTTCCTATATTCACCAAAATGATTATTTCCTCAGCTAAACCATAGACCTGTGTTTAACACTCCATTCCAACTGATCTGCTGAAAACAGTCTTTCCCTTAATAGGAACCTGATTCCTAAATATCATTAATGTGCCTTTAATTACTGGCTTCTCATAAAATAAAATAAAACCCTCACTTGACACAGGGGTTTTAGCCAACTGTAGACCGTTTTCTTACCTTTCTTTTCTCTCCCAAGATCCTGGAGAAAGCTGTCACTATCAATTGTGTGACTACCTATAAAGCACTGGATTATTTGAGGAATTTTCATCAGGATTTAGAATGCATCACAGCACCAAGACGGCACTGGTGAGGGTCACAAGTGACCTCGATTGATTTGCAACAAGGTAGGATATGACTAGGTAAGAGCAAGGCTTTCAAAAGATGAGATCTGCGTGGATTGGAACGCTTGAATTGAGGTTGGATGCGACTCCCTCTGCCCCTCTTTCAACCCAACTGTCAGTTGGCCGCCCACCAGCAGCATGGCTTTCCAGAGGTTTCTTACGATTAAAAAGAGTTTTGCCACGCCACTGTTGCTAATTGGGGATATGTTAAGTCTCTGTGTGTTTATATTATAGAATTTGAATGTTTAAATGTTGTGGGGTCTGTCAGTTGTTTTAATATGAAATGATGTTCCCAGCACCTGTGACTTTTTCCTCATCCTGTGGCTCTTCTTTCTTCTGGCTGTCTGCAAGGATCTCATCAAGCTCATCATCACTGATTGGCTCATATTCCTCACCAACAGATGCCACAGACTGGGTATCCTCTTCCTTCCCATTGTTCTCTCCTGTGGACAGAGAGAGGCTCAGTGGGCATTGTGCTGCTCCAGTGAGTGTGTGTATGTATGAGTAATTATACCATCCATGCTGTCCATTTTGTCCTCCCTCTGCTCAGCCAACAGATGGAGGCTGTTGCTGGTTTTGTCAGTGTCGGTGGGGCTAAATGTGTCTTGGGGCACCACAGGCTCATAGTCCAACCCCCTATCCTGTCTCAAGCCCAGATCTCTTGCATCACCCCTAAGTTCGATGCGCCCCTGGGCCCTGGGGTCCACGTGGGAGGGAATATCCATCAGCCCTTGCCTGTCACGCTCATGTTGCTGCAGGAGACCCTCAGGAAGGAGGCGCTCCCTGTCTCGTGGGTCTCGCTCTCTTGGGAGAGGCTCACGTCCAGGACGCATTAGTAGTGGCTCGCGTGCCCTACTCGGCCAGTCCCTGCCCTCAGGTTCCCAATCCCTTTGCTGCTGTGAGGGCTGCTGGAGGTGGGTGAGTGATTGCTGCTGCTGAGGACGCAACTCCTTTCTTTCGAATGGCTCTCGTTCTCTACTGTCATAAGAGCCTGCACGAGAGCGTGTCTGCCGTTCTGAGTCTGGAGAACTCCGTCTGGAGCTGTGGCTGCGAGAGTCTTGACGGTCTGCACAAGGGACAACATCAGAAACAGAGAGATAGCGATTGAGGAGAAAGAGATGGGTAAAGACAGATCACAGACATTGATATAACCTGGAAAATTCTAGTACAAAAATTCTGACATTCATTAATTACTCAATTCATTCAACATTTTGCAGTAATGACCTCTCACGTGTATACCTGAGGATGTGCTGCGACTAGGCTCTCCTCTCCTAAGCTGGTCAATGCGCGACTTTCTCTCTGCTGCGGGGTTGTCACTGGCTGCCACTCTCTCTCTGTCCCTTTCTCTCTCCCTTTCCCGTTCTCTTGAGCTGTTGGCTGAAAGGCGGCCTCGGCGAGCTCGCGGTCCTTGTGGATCATCGCGGTGTGCCGATTCAATAGAGGGAGAGCGGATGTGTCTGGAGGACACACGACTCTGCGAGCTGCCTATGCTGCTACTGCGAGTTTGTTCCAGGGGCTTTCGTAGTAACGGCTGGGACATTAGGGGCTGGGGGGTCAGGGTCTGCAGTAGTAATGGGGTGTCCTGGGATAGCAGGGGAGCAATAGGCAGAGGGTTGCCACGCTCCCTATCCCGTCCCAATCTGGGACCACCTCCCCTTCGAGGTGGCTCAGCCAACGTCCGCTCCGCAGGCAGAAGGGGAGCCAGCGTTTCACGAGGAGGCATGCCACGGTCTACAACATCCTCGTCTGACCAATCGCTGAAGTTGTTGTCAGGTTTCGGCAGCAGTGGGGGCTCGGAGTTGCCGCCTGTGGTGCGAGGGTCTGTCTTATTCACCAGGGGTGGCGTTCGCGGTCCTCTCTTCCTCTTCCCATGTGGCTGTTGGGCAGCTAGCTCCTCCTCTGAAACGTCTGACTCTCTTCCCATGGATCTCTTTCTCTTCCTGTCTAGCGTCTTTTTCTTGGCTCCTTTACGGGATGAGTGTAGGGGGGAAGGGCCTTCAGTTGGTGACCTTGCAGGAGGGTCAGAGTTGAAACGATCACATGTGCCCACCAGGTCTGTCCTTTCATCAATCTCTTCATCCTTGCGCCCTTTCTTCAGGCCTTTCCTCTGGGCCTTGTTTTTCTTCTTGGCATCCTCCTGAGACCCAACCTCCTCATTACAAGTATGGAGGGGTGCCACTGGAGGAGAAACTGGTGGAGTGGAATCTCTCTGGTCTCTCACTCTGCTGCGAGGCTCTGAGGGTATGTCAGACACATCTCCTCGCCGTCCCCTGGGCTCATCCTCGTGACGGCTGCGTGTGTCCCTTTTCTCCACTCCACGTTTGTCATTGGCAGCCCTGGGTAGTGAGAGCAATAATGTCTCCTGGGGACGTACCACTTGGCTCAGCAGACGGTGTTTCTCCCCACCTGCACAAGGCCAGACGTAACATGGCATTAGAGCTGAAACACAGCACCTGTCTGATCTTGTCACTGAAGTCTCCTATACACGCTTAACATCTGTGTGCGTATGTTATTGGGCCTTGCACAGAGGTGGTCCCTACTGTCATGGAGCGGTGGATGGGCGGGGCTGGAGAGCAGAGGCTGAGGGCGGAACTTAGCCTGCCCTCTGCCGATCAGGCGCTCACTTTTGTCCTCAGCACTGTTGTAGTCGTCGCTGTCGCCTGGACTGGTATCTCTTAGCGGCCTCTTAGGAGAGTGTCGGGGACTGGGAGTGTTGTCAATGCGGTGCCTCTTACGACTGTAGAGACATACATCTGAGTGAATATGACACCAGAGGGGACATTATGTATTAAAACTAAGCACAGACATTTCTGCACATGCCTGGTCTTGCGGTCATCCCGGGCGGAGCGCTCATCCCTGTTGTCCTCCCTACGGTCCCGCCTTTCCTCTCTCCCCCTCTCTCTGTCCTCCCAGTCCCGCTGCCGCTCTCGCTCGCGCTGTTCTCTCTCGCGCTCTCTCTCTCTCCTCTCTCTGTCTCGCTCTTCCCTCTCCCTCTCCCGTTCCTCACGCTCCCTTTCTCGTTCCCTCTCTCTCTCCCTGGCTCGCTCCCTCTCAGCCTCTCTTTCCCGCTCTTTCTCCTTTTCTCTGTCCCGTTCCTTCTCCTTCTCTCTCTCCCTTTCCCTGTCCCTGTCCCTTTCCCGTTCCCTGTCCCGGGCCCGCTCTTCCCTTCGCTCCTCTATTCTGTCCCTTCGGTCATCTCGCTCAGCTTCATGTCTGCTTGGTGAAACTGTTGACAGAAGAGACAAATATCACTGTTAATCAAAAAATCTCAATGAATGGGTCAGATCACTTTCAGTCCTTTGCAACCTCTCTCCCGGTTGTCTCTGCGCTCTCTTTCTCCATGACAGCTTCTACGGTCATAGGATGAGTCCCGCGCCTGTTCTCCTCTCCGGTCCATCTCATAGCGATCCCGGTCCGAGCCACGCTCCACACTTCGCTCACTTGCTGCACTAATGCGGTCCCAGCCATCGTGACCACTTTCCAGCTGAGAACCTCGTGACACCCTGTTAGCGCCTAGATATCAGAACAGAGAGGTGTAGAGAGGCATGGAAAAATGTGTGGGGACAGAGCAAGACATACCTTTCTCTGTGATTTCGCTTGGACGTCCTCTTCCCCGCCCATTCTTCTCTGCTCTGTCTGTCCTGCTATCTGTCCTCCCTACATCCTCTCGTCCATGAGCCCTTACAGAGTTCCTGTCCTCCTGCACTGTCTCATCCCTCCGATGGGTGTCTGTCTTTTCTCGGTCTCTCTCCCTCTCTCTGTCCTTGTCGCGTTCACGGTCTCTCTCCTTCTCCCGATCTCGCCGTTCAATGGAGTCACGGCTGAAGTGTGTGTCCATTTTGCTGTCCTTTGCATCTCTGTGATCCCGAGGGTCCCGGATGGCTTCACGTCCTCGCTCACGTCCATCCCGTCTCTCACGGCCATCCCTATTGTCCCTGTCTTCACGGGTGCAGGCCTGATCCAGGTCGTAGTCCCGCTCTTCTCTATCTTTGTCTCTCTTGCTGCGGCTCTCTTTAGACAGAAAAATGGATATGTCAGATGTTAACTGTGATGTTTGGATGGTATCTTGTAAAATTGCCTACCATCTCTGCGATTGTGGCGCCGTTCCAGCTCGACCGGGCTTCGGTCTCTATCCATACGGCTGCGTTCACGGCCTCTGGAGTGGTGCTGAGCAGGACTAGCCCTGTCTGACCGGTGGAGGGGTGAGGTGGCATCTTGGGAGACCTGAGGTGAGCGGGAGCGACGCGAACCAAGGGGAGACGAGGTGCGGGCTGCAATGGCTTCACATTGGTACCGTGGCGAGGTCGAGTGATGGCGGCAAGGGGAGGAGGAATCACGATGAGCAGAGGAGCCCGAATGAGAGGAGGAGGACTGATGTCGAAGAGAGGAGTGGATAGGAGACACAGATCTATGGGAACCAAGGAGACCAACAAAAACATTACACGTACACTGTTGACATATTTCTTAGTGAAATTCTACTTTCCTTAACACTAAATGTTTGAAAATATTTTTTTGTTGGTTGTCTTCATGATGAAAGTGTTTCTGGTACTGACAAACATGTAATATTTTGCAGTTTATCTTTAAGTTGAGGCAGTCGCTGAGGTGAAATAAAGGCAACCTGCACGGAGAAGAGGTCAAAGGCTTCTGGGACACTGCATTTGGTGATTGAGACATCTTCCTGGTGGAGGGAGAAATGCCTCTACAGGGAGATGACAGACTGCCTGAACACTCCTCAGACACCACACAGCGCTTCGTTTTATGGGAACTCCCTGAACGGTCCCTGTTGAAGGCATGGTGTTCAGAGATGCACATGTGGGTACACACACTCATGTTGACATGCAAGAAGGATTAACATCTACCTGCGCTTTTCCTTCTTCTCCTTGTGTTTCTCAGCATCTCGTCCTCGCTCTTTACCATCCTTGGCCTTCTCCTCACTTTTCTCTTTGTTCTTGTGTTTCCCTTTATGCCTTTTTCCAGCCACAGGGGTCTCGAGGGCAGGGGGTGGGGGACTTGGCGTACACGGGCCCTTCTTCTTGCCATGGCCCCCTTTGGAAGTCTTGGCCATCTCTGTGAGTGGTGAGGATACTGACATTGTCCTCTTTTCTTTCTTTACATTGCCGACTGCCTTAGCAGCTCCTTTATGTTTGGGGGAGCCATTTGATTTCCTGGATGGTGGTGACTCCTTCAAGCTCAGCCTCTCAGGGGACTGATAAAAAGATCAAGAAAATCAGGTGTGAAAACCCTATCAGTAACACCCTGACCTCTTATTATCTTTATTTCGTATTTTGTGTCTCTTGTTTTCGCGTTGAGCTTTGTTGAGGGATGGGATGGGGCGATGACATCAGTAGGATGTGGCAGTGACTCACCTTGGAGACATTGCTGGCTCGCTTTTTGGGCATCTCATCTTTCTTATTCATCTCCTCCCGCTTTTCAAGGTTTTCCTGCTCTAGTTTCATCAGCTCCCTCTGAATCTTCTGACGCTTCATCTCCAGCGAGAGCTCGTAGTCGTAGTCACCAGGATCAGAGTCTTAACACACACACACACACACACACACCGAATCTCCAGTGAAGTCCAGTATTTTAAATCGTCACTCACAGAGAAGTTGTCAAGACCTTCACGGTTGGTCTCCCACTCTGTAGGCTCCTCCTCACTGGCAGGAGTGTGTTCCTTTGTTATCTTTATGTCTTCCTTGTCCCTGTGTCTGCCTCTGGATGAATCCTTCTAATGCAAAAAGCACATGCACACACAGAAACATGCACGCACGTACACATGCACACACACACAAGGGCAATATCGGTGAACAATGACTAAAAGCACATGTCAGATTACACTGGGGAAACAATTAAAAAATTCTGCCTAGATATATTTTTAAAATTGGCATGCTGATTCCAAAATTGCAGTCAGTTCTTTTCTAGCATGTCAAGTTTTTTCTCCTAAGATTATCCTCAAAATAAGTACAATTCCACCAATTAGCTGTAGTAAGACTTGCCAGCTGATTACCATTGAACACATCAACAACTACAAGACAACTTGTTTGTGCGGTCACAATTGAGACAGTGCAGCGAGAGATGTGTGCAGCTCCCTATAGGTCGGTGCCATCCTACGGACATTATCTTATCAGTGCTAAACGGGGATCCTATAGTTCAAAAACCTAACGCGATACAGAAAAACAGATACGTTTTGGATTCTGCACCATAAAATTTGTTAGAAGTACTAATCGAACCTAACTCAACAAAAATTGTGTTCCCCAGTGTTATCCATGTCTAAGTGAGTGGCAGAGGTCCTCACTCTTGCTGTGGAGGAAGTGACCTTGTCATCAAAGTCTTGTTTCACGTTTTCGGAGTCGACCTCCTGTCTCTTGTTCTTCATCCTCTCCCGCAGATCACCAGTCGGTCTCTCTGCTGACCTGAAGCATTCAGCAAATGTGTGCCACCAGTATGCAAATTACAGGTAACAGAGGGTGTCTAGATATTATGTACAAGTTATGGCCGGCACCTTACCGGCTGAAACTGAATGCCTTCCCTCGTGGCTGAGTGCCATGTGTATATCGACATGTGTTGCCGTAACTGCAGTTCCCCGTTTTTAACCAGTTTCGACACTGACTCTATGTGAGGAAGACATTCAACCAGAGATTCAAACATACATACACGCACCTTCCTAGGTTTGATGGTCACTGACGTTGGCGAGTGTGTTGTGCTAGTGAGGCCTACCTCTGCAGCATTACTGGCAGTGCTGGGGCCTAGTCTCTCAAACACACTGGGCCTGCGGGAGGGCGCCGCAGCGCTTGGGGTAGTTGGGGCGGAGCTGCTGCTGTCTGATATGGTTTTAGAATTTTCCACTGTTACTTTCCGCCTGATCTTGGACATTCTGTAGGACTTAAACCACAATACGGCGCAGACACATACGTTAATCTGAAGTGCAGTCTAGTAGGACGACGGGAAAAGTGAGTTTGTTGCAGTGAAACAATAACTGAGCTGTCTTTCCAAGGCCGCTTACAAGAGATGAGGGATGATCGGATATGGTGGCCGTTCAAGTATCTCTCTGTGGTGAACACGCAGGTTGCAGATTGATTTCGTTCCCTCTAAAGGTATATTCGAGTGTAATCAGGTCAATGAGAGCCTTGGAGTGAGACGTGGATTTTCAAGATTTATTTTTCTGTTGCAAATCGATACAAGAGCGGCGTCTTGGGTTCACGTTAGCTATCTTCCCTCGTAGTGATGGTGAACGGGTTTGACGAGTACTAAATAACATTACGGATTTAAAATCTGCTATAACTGCTCATTTAGTGTGGAAAAATATTGAAACATTTTATTTCATCGTAGTTAGAAAAACAATGGAAACTAATGCTAATCACATAGCTAAGCTAGGAACGTACGAGGCCTCGGTTCATCGCCGTGCAAGGGAAGTTTATGAGTTAATAAAGCAGCCTTACCACGATTCAAATAATTCGTTGTTGCATCTATTTAGTCCTCAGATAGCTGCCCTGTCAGCGGAATACGCGATCATTCTATCAAGCCTCAGCCACAGGCTCCGCTCGGCGCCCTCATGATGACGGTGTTGCTTCTGCAGGGAGATCACTTTTTCTTCTGCAGTCGAGCACGCGGCAGGGTAACTGTGCTCTTTGGGACATCCACATGGCAGAATGAAGAATTGCAAGATGCAGACTGGGAACGGGCGGAACTTACAGTATTTGATATTCAAACTCGTTACGGGTGCATGATGGATTGGGGCGCAGAGACAAACAAATGAAGGTCACGACACGAAAGAGAGGTCCGTGGAGCATGATCCGAACGTATCGCGGATCGCTCATGATCCGTTGCACCACTAAGTAGCCAATTGAATAAGCTTCCCTTTTGGGTGTCAGGATGAATTATTCAGATGGCTCAGTCAGATTATGATTTGGCGCTATACAAATGAAACTGACTTGACTTGACTTGACTTGGGTTTACTGTATGTATTTGTAAGTCGGACTCTAAAGGAGTCCGTGCCTAACCATGCATGAACATAACCGCACGTCACGGATATCCACGGACCGTGCGGAGAGCGGGTCGCACGCACACATGTACGCAATTGGTGATGATATATGTCACCTGTGCGTAACTGTCAGGCTAGTGTGAGGTCATTTGCATCCAGAAACTTCCTCAAATGACCATACACGGTAGGAACGATCCCTGTAGTCATGCGTCAGTGGCACAGACCTCCTTCTTGGGGGTGCACGCCCTTAAAGCCGCTCCGCAGGATGAACGGGTCGGGTGTTCTCCCTCCCCTCGGGCAGTAAAGTTTAACAGAGACACACTTGCATCGCAGGTTATACGTGCATTGATTGAGTACGGGATAATGTACGCGTCGGAGGTCATTATTGCTTCTTATTACACGGCTTGTGTGAATGCTTGGTTCTGATTGGCCGATATTGGTCACGTGAGCGGTCATTATTTTCGTTTATTACACGGCTTGTGTAAATGCTTGGTTGTGATTGGCCGATATTGGTCACGTGAGCGGTCATTATTTTCGTATAATGACCGCTCGACTATCAATAACGGACCGCTGCGAAATCAAAGACTCAGAGTTGAACTTCCTGCATTCATATCAATCCGCGCCAAAGCGCCTAGTTCCACTCTGGATTGTTTACGTACTGTTGCCCGCGTCACGCTTCGTCACGGAGCAAACATGAGCAGTTTAAAAATTATTTTCAACATATTTGGGAAGCATGAAACTTTCGATGCGTGGGTAAGTATGATACGTCTATTTCAAGCTGCGGCGACAAACACACGTCGGAAGAAGTGACAGAAGCGCGAATGTAAAAGCGGAGTACCTGTAGCCGTTACGGCACTATTTTCTCGCGGAGGCGAAAATATCGTTGCCTACACTTTTGCAGAAAAATGAAAGTAGC
>OMPJ01021156.1:0-10663 GCA_900312935.1 Carapus acus
TTTCTTGAAGATGAATATTTTTCTCTGTGTTTATATGTGGCCTCAGGCAATGAAACATTTTGGTGATGTTACACAAAGTCCACTCACTAAATGAGGAGACTTCTCCCCACATTAGCATGTGATTACATCATTGCTGTCATTACATCAAAACAAATTACAGGGTGGCCCTGCCATTGTGCTGCTCTGACTTAACGACTAATGATATATAAAATGAGACAATGTTTTTTCTTCAGAAATTCCCTTGAAAAAACGGGGCTGTTTTATTTTCCTGGATTTGGTTTAGGACAGCTTTGCCACCATCTCTCTCTCTCTTTCCCTCCCTCTCTCTTTCTCTCTCTCTCTCTCTCTGTCTGTCTCCCTTCTCTATGTCGCCTGTCACTTCACCTCCGTACAGTGGGTAACAGCTCATCGTAATGAAAAATGGCAAAGGAGCAATACATCAGAGCGGCAGAGGCATCTAACAATGTTCAAGCGGCAAAACAATACGGTATCACAGAATGTGACGTGCGAAGATGGCAGACGCAGAAAGAGCGTCTCTAAAACACTCGGCGAAAAGCATTTCGCGGCCATGAAAAATGTCGATTCAGACAAATCGACCGGCGAGTGAGTGACTACATCACTAACAAACGTAGATTTATTTCAGGAACTTGATCCTATGAAAAAAAAAAAAAAAAACACTGGTCGAGATGAGCAAATGACTCTTGTGGGACACTCTGGGAGTTTTTCACATTCTGTGGTAAACAGTTTGTACCTTATTACACGAGGAGTTTCTCATGCTCTGTGCCAACTACCCTTTGCAAGGGTGAAGAGAGTTCGAAAGAGACCTTTTGCGCTCTTCATCTGCTCTTTCCTTGCAAGAAACAAAAAGAATATTTTACTAAACTTTTGGGTCACATGATCCGGATTGATTGAAGAATAAAATTACATTCAGTCCCTGTGTCCATTTTTCCATTTCATGTTTTCGATCTGAGCCGAAAAATGAAAAAACAGAAACAGACATTTTTTGGATTTTTTGTTTTTCGTTTTCTCGATTTTGATTCCTAAACGAGAAAACCAAAAACGGAAATGTATTCAGTTTTCTTGTTTTGGATTTCAAAACGGAAAAAAACAAAACAGAAATTGTTTTGGTTTTCTCGTTTTGTTTCCAAAACGAAAATCGAAAGAACGAATCATACACAGATTTTTGCTGATCATTCCAAGCGGGATGACGAGCAGTTCCAGGTGTTGGATCTGGTCGTCAACAAGCCTTTCGAGGAGAATTTGAGTAAAAAGGAGGGATGCACCTTTTTCCCCTCGATACATGTGCCCCTCACCGCAAACATAGAAAATGGCTGACTAAGTACTAGGCAAGAGGAGGGAGTTAACCAATCACCAAAGTGATGTGTGCACCTTCACACACACACACACACACACACACACACACACACACACACACACACACACACAAACGCACACTGTACTCACCATCACTCCTCACAAAAGCCTTGAACACATGCACTGAGCACTCTTCTACTAGAGGGCACTGTAGGGCTGGGTGATTTGGCCTAAAAAAAAAATCTCAGATTTTTTTAAGAAAAATTTGATTTTCGATTCTATTTTCGATTTTTTTTTCCCAATGCACTTAAAAACAACTGCAGACATCTGACATATTGTCAAAGTGCAACTTTATTGCTGTGGTTGTCCTCAGAGTAAAAATGCATATAAACAATACAAAATAAGAAGTAAATGAGGCTATGTCATTCAGCAATTTCAAGCTTGATATAGTGGACTGTCAGACTCATATACGGCTACATCGTCCGGCTGGACCACATGTCCGTGGTCTTAACATATTTTACAGCGAGGCTTCATCTGTTGTTCGTCTGATGCCGTCAAAACCGAACCAGTTCCAAATGATTGAATTAGTTGTGCCTTTCTTTGGAAGTAGCTTTTGTTTACATGCTGCCGCTGCCATGTTGTTTGTAATTGTGTTGCGTGTGGGAGGGGGCTGGCTCACATTGCGCGAAAAATGTCGAAAAACTCGAATTTGCAAAATAAGAATTGTTTTTTGCTACAAATTCGATAAATCGGTTAAATCGATTTTTTGCCCAGCCCCAGTGCACTGTATCATCCTTTTGGTTCCCTGTGGGGCGCTGTTGCTATGCTATCTCCTACTTCAGGTCTTTATGGTTGTGTAACCATGGTTACCAACCTATCAGATTCAGATGTGAGCAGAGTTCAAATCAATGAATCAAACTTGGTGGAAACAAGCAGAGTGTGTGTGTGCATGTGTGTTTGAGTGTGTGGGTGATGTTTGCATGTGTGTGACATGAAATATTCTCACCTCTGTCCTTCTCTCTTGTCCTCCCTCTTTGTCCCTCTCCTTCCCTCGGCCCGTCCTCTAGGTCAACGGTCCCCAACCTTTTTTGCTCCATGGACCGGTTTCATCTAAGACCATATTTTCACGGACCGGGTCTCATTTGCTCCGGCCTACATTGGCTCGATAATAGTTGATGACGCAGTGGTCTTAAGTCAAATGTTAACATCAACAGACAATAAAAAAACTTTTATTCATGAATTAACAATCAACAACATCTGTAAACATTTTTATTTTATTTTATCCTTCCTAATATAAATAAGAAATGATGGTAATAAAACACTGCAGGATGCAGGTGACTGCGCTGATGGGGTTTATTTTGAAATTGAACGACTTACAATCAGTGCATTCAACATAGGAGAAATACTGATCATTTCTATATAAAAGGGTGAACAAGTCAATCAAATAATTATGATTATGAGCATTAGTGGGAGCCCTGAGCTTATTTCTCTGCAACTAGTTGTGTTTTGGTTGTGGTCACTGCAGAAAACACTGCTTCACAAAGAAAGGAGGCTGGAAATGGAAGCAGGGATTTCAATGTTTTTTGGAGCGATCTCAGGATATTCTGCCCTGATTTCAATTCAGAACACCGGCACAGTTGTTGTCTGAAATATACTTTTGAGGCCACCGTCATTTGCAATGTCCAGCAGTTGATCTTCTTCTGGCACAGTTAAAGCTTAAAAAGCGCACCCTTGGTCCAGGGGTCTTAGCTAACTACAGACCTATTTCTAACCTTCCTTTCCTCTCCAAGATCCTAGAGAAAGTTGTTGCTTAACAATTGTGCGATTACCTACAGAGAAATAGTTTATCCGAAGAGTTTCAGCCCAGTTTCCGTATACATCACAGCACCGAGACGGCACTGGTGAAGGTAACAAAGGACCTCTGCTTCTGATAAAGGTCTCGCTTCTGTGCTTGTTCTACTAGATCTAAGTGCCGCATTCGACACCATCAACCATCAGATCCCTCTACATACATATTTACTAATTTCCATAAATGGAAATTAGTAATTTGAGGGTGTGTTAGGAGGTGTGTGCCTAAGATTAAAGTCAGATATTCTTCCTCCAACTGCACTCTGAGTCGGGAAACTGCTGCAGCAACATCAGCTCCTCTTACTCACCACAAAGGTCAGATCACACTCAACTTCATTTTTAATTCTTTCTTCATGTTAAACTCCAAAAGCCTCTTTGACTTAGACACTGCAGATTGTGTGATGCATTTACTGTCTGATTTCCAGCTCTGTTATCTGTATTCCTCTGCGTCTCTTCTTCATCTCATCACACTTCTCACTGTGGCTGCGGTGAGTCAAACACACTCCAAGGCCTCAGCTGTTTCAATTTGATTATGGGTTTAAGTTTTTTTAGTTCTTCTTAAGTCTTAATTCAATATCTTGCATTTTTATTTTGTTTCATTCCCTCTGATCCTGTCTCTGTTCTCTGCTCACAGGTGATCTTAACAGACGGTCAGTCCTGCTTCATTTATTTCATGACAGCTTCATCAATACATTATCAGTCATTAGTACTGATGTCTGATATTCTGTTACAGCTGCCAAGTGTCCTAAAGACTGGAAGCTCCGTAATAACCATTGCTTCCTTAAGATATCATATAAACGGGCCATGCCAGATGCTGAGGTAAGTAAGCAGCTTCCCGTTGCTCTCTTCATCACAGCTTCACCTTAGATCTGTTGCTTGTTGTTCCAGGATTCATCCCGACTCTTTCCTCATCCTTCCTTTGTCCTGTATTTAGAATGACTGCATGAAAAGGGGAGGACATTTGGCCTCCTACCACAACAAAAGGAATATCGACTTTGTGCTCGCTCTCATGAAGAAACGTGTCGCCACCTGGACCGGAGGCCATGACATACTTAAGGTCAGTGACAGAGGAAGCTGAAGTGGAAACTCTCCCACTTCAGCTAGTTTGTCCCAGTGCAGTGCTACTATGTGTCTGATCACACGTCTGCAGCGAACAAATCCTCAACCAAAAATCTCACAACAGACATTCATTCATTTCTCTAACAATAAACAGTTTCATGTAAACTCCACATCCTTCCTCCTCCAGGTGAAGTCGTTTAGGAACATCGATGGCTCAAAGTTTGACTACAGCGACTGGAACAAACAAAAGAAAATTTTACGCAGATTGCTTAAAGAACGTCGTGGTCCTGCTTATGTGGACTGCATAGGGAATGAATAGGGAACAAATGGTATGAAATATTAGCAGTTGTAGAAATGGTTGGATCATCAGCACAGATGCAAAGAGCACCAGAGAGTCCGACGTGCTGCTTTGTGCTCTAACGTCTGTCCTCCTCCCACAGGGAAGTAAAACAACCTTCGTTGTCGTTGTTAAAGCACTTCACCCCTGTAAGAAACTTCCTAAGATAAAGGTGAGCGCTGGAACTCTGCTGAATGTCTGTCTGTGGAACTCTGCTGAATGTCTGTCTGTTGTACCACAATCTCACACTGAATTACAAGTATAGGTGAGACAAAGTTGCGGATTCTGATGCCTCAATTTTGTGGCTCAATGCATGGCATAGTCAGTACATACAGCTGTAGCGAGAGGCCGCGGTACAACTCGGTGTAGCGCACAGTGGTTAGTTTTGCACGCCCCTACCACCGTAGAGTACCTCTAGCATAGACCAATCGCTCTGCACTCTTATCCTTCCCATTATTACGTGGCTTGGGTGAATGCTCAATTCTGACTGATTACTGGTCACCCGCACCCCAACATTCAATAACAGACCGCTGCGAAATCAAACCCTCAGGGTGGAACCTGCTGCGCTCATATCAATCCGCGCTTCCGCATTTTGTGCCACGCCAGGTTGTTTACATACCGTTGCCGGCGTTACGCTCCTTCACAGAACAAACATGGACAATTTCAATATCAATGTCAACATAAGTATGAGGTAAGTATGACACATGTGCTCCTAGCCACGGCCAGAAATACATGCCATGGGGAATGACAGAAGAGTTATCTTCAAAGTTCCCAAAGATGTCCCAATCACCTTGTCCAACTTTACATTTAATGGAATTGTTGAGCTTAATGTCAATACAGACTCTAAATAGGCCAGTGAGCCCATGTTTTATCCATTCTAATGATTTACAGACAGCAGAGTACCTGTTACCGTGTAGGTGGTATTTTTTCACATAGAATAAAGTAGCCTACACAATTGCAGAAAAGTAAAAGCAGCTTTGTTATGGACTATTTCTGTCAACTGTGCAATTTATCTGTGTTTTAAGTGTTTTTTGTGTTTTGTCATCATCGGGATAGAGTCCTTGTCGTCAGTCACCTCTCTGTGATTATTAGACAACAACGACCTCTGACGCGTTCATTATCCCTTACTTAACCTCTGGAGAGTCTTATCAATTTTGTCAGGGTGCTGCCTTAGAATAAAGCGAAGTAAAACTTCATTCATCACTGCATCGGGAGATAGAGTGAAGTACAGCTCTTCTCCCACCTGCAGGCTAAAGAAGTGAATCTTGCCTGCTAGGTAAAGCCAAGTAAAACTTTCCCTCTAGAGTAGGTGCTTTTGAGAAATAAACATGAGTAGGGCGACTGTGGGCTGTGTGGGATTGACCCCTGGCTCCCTGTGACAAAGGGGGCGTCCCTGTTCCACATTGTCATGACATCTCTACTATTGTTTTTTTCGCATACCATAAGGTGCATAATATTTAAAGGCGCAGTCTCAATTTCGGGGTCTATACATAAGGCGCACAGTGTTATTCGGCGCATGCTAACACAAGCTAACCAAAGCAAAACATGAGTTTGGTTGAACTTTATTTTCCTACAAATTTGAAAACACACTCACATTCTTTGTTTTATTATGTCTCTATTTTATTTTATTCTTCGGCATCAAAACCATCAAAATCTTCATCTTCGGTACCTAAATTGAACAGCCGGGCAGTCTCGCTGTCAAACATGCCGGGTTCCCTCCCATCACCGTCGGAGCCCGTGTCGTTGCCGGGTGACTGTTCATCAATGATGCCGGCTTTCGCAAATGCTCGGACAGCAGTTGTAGCAGATGCCTCGGCCCAGGCATCCACAATCCACTCTCAGATGGTGGCGTAATTCGCACGTCGCTGCCTCCCGGTCTTGGTAAAGCTGTTCCCGCCCTCTCTCATCCATCGCTCCCACGACGCTCGCAACTTCACCTTGTACGCCCTGTTAACGCCAATGTCCAGCGGTCGGAGTTGTTTTGTGAAACCTCTCGGGATGATGGCTAGCTCCGAAATCATTTGTCTTCATGAGTGCCATTGTTGTGGGTCCGTAGCCAAACACAAGTGGTTTGCAGCATACTAGTTACTGTGCGTAACTTTGCGTAATGTTCTCTTATTGATTTATCGCCGCCAGTGGTGTGCGTATTACGTCCCTATAACGACAGGAAATGGTCCAGCAGTCAATCAGGCGGAGCGCTTGTTGCAATCGTGTTAGCACCATTCTTACTGATTTTTGACCTCAGTGCACACAGAAGTGTTGAAAGCGCACCATCGATTGTTGAGAAAAATTTTGACTTTAAAGTGCGCCTCATGGTGCGGAAAGTACGGTAACCACAGGGTAGTCCTGCCCCCTCACCGCTCTGACTCCATGACTATATTCAGAGGTACCTTGAGATACGAGTTTAACCCTCTGGTGCCTAGAGGTCACTGCAGTATTCAGCTGCTAAAAAGTAACTTTCTGTTTAATACATTGGGTTCTATGGTTGAACTGCATTTCAGCTAGTAGAGTGCACTCTGCTGCTCTGGCTCATTGGGGTCATTTCATTGGCCAGTCTGTGTGACTGTAAGTAAACTGAATTTGAATAAACAGCCACTGGTGCCGACCACTGCTGACATATCCTTCGATACCATATCCTTCGATACCAGAGGAGCCTCGCAAGTAAAAAGAATATGAAGATAAACAGAAACATCTAGGGAGGGCTCTAATCTGTGGGAATATGAAATTTTGATGTCCAATGGTTAGAAAATCATGATTAACCATGTGTCCAATGGAGTGGACATCATGTATCGCAAAGTAAATTTTTCAACACAAGTCGTATAATTTTCTCACTATCTCTTGTGACCGTTTTGGTTATTAGTCAGTGTATAGTTATCATATTTCTAAGCTATTCATCTCAAATATACAGTTTTGTGCAGATTAACCGTAGTACGAGTTAATACACTAATTATGTCATCATATTTTGCAGATTTCGAATGCAACAAAGAACAAGGCAGCCTATAGAATAGTCCAAGAAATTCCGTCCAGCTGCTGTGATGGTGAGTGTCGTGACAACACTGATGATGAATGGCTGAAAGAGAAGAACAGAGACAAAGGAGCAAAGCATAATGGAGAGACAGACAGTCCACGTGCAGGATGTGAGGATGGTCAGCATGACCAGGGGGCTGATGGGCACATGGCACCTGCCCATACTCTAGCCCCAAAAAATATCTGGAAAGTCCAAGACACTGACTTGCTTCTTTTTCAAATGGAAACTGGATGTGGTAGGAAGAGATCCTATTGATTTCCTCAGACATTTATTCCAAACAGATCTCAACAACACTAACTTGTACGTTCTCCAGAAAGGGAAGAAATGACAAGAGAAGAAATGCAGATTTTGTTTGGGATTAATCTGATCACGGGATACATTTGGTATTCTAACGCCATGGTCCCCATCCCCCGGGCTGCGGACCGGAACCAGTCCGTGGGTCAATAGGTACTGGGTTGCAGGGAAAGTATACTTCCTTAAGGGTATTTCCGTTTTATGTAGGTTCTGATTCTGAGCGATGTTTTATTTTGGAATAAAACCAGATTCTCTCCGTCACATCTGTCCACAACTCGCAATTGACGTATGACATGAGCTTGCCTTGCTCACTTATGTTAATTCAGGGGTTCCCAAACTTTCCCATGCCAAGGCCCCCTACACAGCATCAGCCTCTGCCTGGGGACCCTCTTGGCAAACTCAACAACAAAATAGAGAGAGAAAGAAGAAAGGGAGGGAAAGATTAACTTTTAGAATGATTTCCTTATCTCTTAAAGATTTCCTTATTTTCATTCAATATTCAATATTTTATTTCTGTTATTTTATTTATTATCTATTTATCTATTTATTTTAAAAATACATTTTTTTTTTTTTAGTGAAGTGAGGATTGCCTTTGTTTTGGAATAGTAGCAAATGCCATGTCTTTTAACAGATATGAGCAAATCTTGAGATACCTGTGATATCTTGAGAGCAAGAGTCTGTATATTTACAATAGAACACAGGTAAATTCATTTTTACAGCAAGATCACAATGTTTCATGTTGACTGCTCAGGCACATGAAGTCCAGTAGATTGGACATGTCTACAATTTTATTTAAAAAAAATCACATTTTGAGGGGGAAAAAAAAGGTTGAACATTTCATTTTATTTCTATTTTATGTTAATTTGACAGGGACGATACATACAAGATTTCCACAAAAAAAAAAGGGGTGAATGAAAAAAGAAAAAGAATGTGATGTATATAAGATGTCTAGCTTCAGCTAATTTGCAGTCTTTGTCCCAGGTCAGACTTTTAGAATGAGGTAAACTGAATACAGAAAAGAAAGAAAAAGATACAAATGCAGTGAATAATACAATAGATAAATAAACACAATTGCAGGTGTCAATTACAGATAAAAACACCAGTTGAATGTAACATTAAACATTAGGAAAGTGCTGTAATGTTAACAATGGCTTAATAGGAAATTAGTGATCACATTTCTGCTGCTGCTTGAGCCAATGATTAACTTTCATATTAAACCTCTTTAGTTCTGTTTAATTCCTTTTCATGTACTCAGAAGAATAGCAACACTCCAGAAAAACATCTTGACCAAGGCTTTCATAGTGCATGCACCAGAGCAGGGGTCGGCAACCCAAAATGTTGAAAAGGCTATATTGGACCAAAAAAGTAAAAAACAAACCTGTCTGGAGCCGCAAAAAAGTTCAAAAGCCTTGTATAAGCCATATAAATGAATCAAATATTTATTCTTAACATTTTTACAGCATTGGAAAACGTTAAGAATCTCTGTGTCACATTTTTTCTCCCATAAAAACCATATTAAGACGTAAAAATTATGTTTTTCCCATTTTTATCTATTGTCACACATTTTTGAAAATGCTCCAGGGAGCCACCAGGGCGGCGCTAAAGAGCCGCATGAGGCTCCAGAGCCGCGGGTTGCCGACCCCTGCACCAGAGGGTTAATTTATCCCGTGAGTGAGCTCGTAGCTGTAGGTCAATCTGCTCGTGTCTCAAACAATTTATTTTCTCCTTTGAAATAGCCAGAATAATCTTAATTTGTACCGCTCGTGTACTATATCCCCAAACCAATCTAGATTATGAACAAAAAATATGTATTTTTTTTATCAATCAATAGATATGCATACTGAACCTGTGCATGTTTACCTTAGAATTTTCGACTTGTTTCTCACGCTGTGAACCCTGCCGCTTATACTGTACAGCAGTGCGTCTTATTTATATATTTTTTTTATTACTTGTATATTTATTATTATTTATGTATTTATATATTTGTACTGGCTAACGGCCACCAGGAGAGCCAAGAGAGGCCGCGCCTCACCTTGCACATCATAGGTCGGCGTCCTCGTGAAGCTGCACTGCCCTATACCCACCACTAGATGTCAGACTTTACCCACTATTATCCCAACATCAAAGTGGCTCCATGGGGTGGGGTTTCCCCGATTCGGTACACGTTGGATGGGAACATTAGAACCTATTATGTTAGTGCACGTAAGTATGATTTTGCACATGAAATGCACTGCACAAATGTACAGAATATTTAAGAAAATATCATTACTGCACCTCCCCAGATTTTTCTTGCGCAAGAGATCAAAATGGAAAATCCGGTTTAGCGGAAAGAGAAAAGTCATTTATCCAAATCAGAATACACACCAACATCAATCTGTATGTGTTCAATATACCAAGTGACAGTAACACATTTGTATCAAACATGCTGATTACAGCACTCCCCAGAGGATGTGCCACAGATCGCGCAGTGTGTGTGTGTGTCTTTAGGTTCAATATGCCAAATGATGATAACACACTCGTATCAAACACTCTGATTACAGCACTCCTCAGAGGATGTGCCACTGATCGTGCAGTGTGCGTGTGTGTCTTTAGGTTCAGCTACACTTGTGTGTAAACATCTCTTTGCAACAACCCCGTCAACACTGATGCTTACACAGCTGACGACACACGAATGCACACACACACACACACACACACGCACGCATGCACTGAATTCTAGGCCAGCTGCAGAGAGAACGCTGCTCAACGTGAGGACAAATGTTACATAAAGCAGTTTATCCTCG